>VYZU01023976.1:6731-29330 GCA_013401355.1 Ceyx cyanopectus | reverse complement strand
CCCAGAGCAAAAGGATTTAAAAAAAAAAAAATAATCCAGGCACTGCCAAAAATACATAATTCTTTTTTTGTACTCTGCAGTTTGTTTTACTTAGGGAAACGTCCTGGTCATACCCTGCAGCATGCATTCATTACAGTGATCTTTGACTGGCAGATGCAGAGTAATAAGATGCATATTTTAGTGCTTATTATAATACCCTGTCCAAAAACAACTTGACAAATTTGTGATTTCGACAGTATCTCATTTTGCTGGCTGCAGTGCTCTGTGATTGCCTGGTCCACGTGGCTTCCAGATTATGCATACCACCAATACTGCTCATTAAAATGGCCACAGTTCACCAGTTTCGGTAGCTTGGAACGAACTTGGAATGAATTATTATACAACAAAGAGGCTGCTGTCATGCAGAACAAAAGACAAGCAAAAGAGAGCTTTGGCTTAATGAGGCTAAGTGAGTGTCTCCCCTGCATCACCAGCTACTTGACGGCCTTTGAGCATGGATTTTTTTCTCCACAGGCCAAAACCTTTGGTCTATTATTTTGTGTTTATGCACCTTGAGGCTAATATACATTTTAATATGCTGCACATGGAGAAAAAAATCAGCCATTAGATTAGAACATGTGCACTCCCTGTTAAGTTAATGACAGCCGAACATAGAGATAAATTTAGGTTTTCATATTTAATTATAGCACAGCGCAGTGCGTTTAGCAAGGATAAATTGCACTATTATTATGCTTCATTTTTTTTTGACATCTTTTCATATTAACCATGCGCACTTACCCCCACTTCCTCCCCAGTGTCACACATAATGTCTCTGTGCATCATCTTTCTCTAACACCATTAATTTTTTATTCTGTACAGTTGTATATGTATTGTTGTATTTGTTACTTAGGGTTATCTTGCTGGTTGGATAAAGTAATTCAAAACAGCCCTTGCATTAGATGTTCTACATTAGCAGTGAGGATAGGAAAGACAGAAAAAGAACTGGCCTTGTGTGGCCAGATATGGCTTCTCATGTCTGATCAGGGCTTCCCAGTCCTTCTCCCTCAGATGCTTTCAGTGCAGTGTGCACTGTCTGCAACTACAGAGTGGTAGCCCCTTCTCAAACACCTGAATTAGAAAAGCCAAAGAAATAATGCACGGAAGGTAAAATAAATTCTGCAGAATTTTTTAGTTGGATAATATTCATATGGACAATGGAGAGGTTAATATGAAATGTCTCTATTCTGAATAATTTTGCATTGTTTTATTGCATAGGAACTAACCCAGAGCTAATGTTGCTAGGTGATAGGTGCTGTTTGCTGGGGCTTTGTGCCGGCGCCACCTCTGTCAGAGCTGTTGCTGCAAGAACAGCACCAGGGATTAGGCCAGACTACAGCTTTATAGAAGACAATGTGAAATTAAATATAGAGGCAAGCTGGCACGCAGTTCAGCCTTTGCATGTCCTTATCAAGTTTTAATGGGAATATTTTACAATTTCTGTACTGCCACTGTGGATGGTGATGACAGACTATTTGTCACTACCTGAAAGAGCTTTTAGAATTGCTTTCAGCTCTGGGCTGAGCTATTCAGGTAGCTGTGATTTGTGAAAAAATATGTTTGCATGCTTCACAAAATTAAGGAAATACTGCTATTTTCCAAAGTGGATTAGAGCAGGTAATAACTCACAGGAAGATGATTTTCCTCCTCCTGCTGTGTGTATAAGCAAGTAGAAGATATTATTCTACAGGCTTATTCTTAGATTATTCCTTATTGGATAGTTGTTTTGTGACAAAAGACACTGTGGCTTGATGACCAGAGGGTCATGACAGGAATAATAATCACCATATGAAAGGGTGTCTGGATCTTGGTGATAAAGCATTCCTCATTGCAATCAGTCAGCACTTGCTGGTGCAAGAATTTTCCTCAATGGCAGAGATCAGCTTTTTCATATTCATTGAGAGCAAATCAGTCTCTCTCTCTCTCTCCCCCCACACCCCTCTCTTTCTCCAACCTTCAGTTCTGTAACAGCTTTTACTGCCAAAGAGATTTTTCTTTGTCAGGTGAAACTCATGGAGTTTAGGGATGTTTAGGACACTGCAGTATTCGCACAGTTGCAGAGCCTTATTCTTTGTGACCTCACTGAGTGAGCCCTGGTCAGTAGTGATTGATAGCTAATTGTCTACAGTTTAAGCACTAGAAAATGTGTCGACAATTAATTTATGTGCGAAAAACTCTTCTCCCTGATTTTGTAAGTGCAGATTCTGATGCAAATTGCATCCATGAAAGCAAGGTTGTGCCTTTCAAAATGTTAGCTATAATTACTAATCTTGAGAACGTGATGATATTAAATTCTTCCTCTAGAATCTACCCCAGTAAGCGAAGTCATTTATTAATAATATAGTGTATTTCTAAGCAGTACTTATAACCATCTTTTTATTCATTAAGCTCTGGTAAAATGCTTGATATTATACAAGATGTGGTCTTACATGGTTGCAGGCTATATCCTACAGACTTCTAGATGCCTTAGAAACATCTTTGGAATCAGAAATATCTCTTCTGTATCTACAGGTAGCTATTGTTAATAAAACCTCCTTTTATTTATGTGTTCCTATTTTGTTTTTCATACTAGTCACAGATGTACTTACTGATGTCCATGGAAAGACCCAGGCTTTCAGCTTCTGAAAGCATCATTGTCCATTTAACCTTATCATCTAAGAAAGCTGCTTACTTGGATAGCAAGGTGCTCTGTGGGCCACAATGCTCCATGCAAAGTGCAAAACAAAGTCCATGGTGTTGGTCATAGGCAGCAGATAAAGTATTCATTTTCAGCCAATTTTCCAAGAATTGTGTTATTTTTGTGCTAGTTTTCAGCGGAAATTTGACTACAATATCTCTTAATTCTCTTAGGAACAGATTTGGCCCTTAAGCATGGCCCTAAGTGTAGTGACATGCACATGTATGAGAAATCTAGAAGTGATTTATGGGGAGAGGCTGAAGAAGGTAAAACTCTCGAGTGTCCATATATATTACCTAAATGATGCGTGTAAACATAAGAGGTGGAAATCTCAGTGATCTACTAATATTTGAAGTTTGCAATTAATTGATAGAAGGGGTTTTATGGTGTAGAGTGAGAACCAGAACTGATGGGGTGAATTGGGGAAAAAAAAAAGGAAATGTAAGGAAAACCAGGAGAAAAAAAAATACCCTGATTGAAAAGAAAGCCTTTGTAGAAATGATGGAGGTTTCATGCTGGGTTGCTGAGACTTAAGGTAGGGAGGACTGGTAAAACTTGAATGCATGAGTTTAACAGAAGTACTGCTGGGAGAAATTTTGGGTTGCCAGGAGTATGTGCTGGACCTGTAGACTTCCTGCTTGATATGCACAAGGGCCTGTGGCCCTTTCAGCTGCACACTAGGGACTATCTTTGGAAGCCACTGCATCCTAACAAAGTGTTCAGCTGGTGACTCAATATAAGCCACTGGAGCTAAAATTATGTAATAATAGGCAATTGAAATGTCTTTTTGCTTAAAGATTAAGATCATACTTAAGGAACATGATTATGTCCTTTCCCACCTATTTTCCTTTTATTGCTATAAATAACCCTTGAAGGTTTTTCTGTAATCTTGTGTGGTTTTGATCTAACCACATGGATGCCTCAGCAGTTAGAGCCATACTACCTGTTTTTTATGGACAAATAGATTTAAAATGTCTTTCAGGTTCATTGTCCATGAGTCCATTGACACAGGGCAACTGTGCCAGTAGCTGGTCGGAGCTGTTGGGCACACCATTTCTACAGGTAGGAACTGAGCAAAGAGATTTCCACACTTTGCTGACCTATTCGTGCTATACAGAATTCATTAAAGCCCAGGAACTGTGTTTGGGTTGTTCCAGGGAACAATTACAGCCAGCCTGTAATCTGCTGCTCTGCGGCACACTGGGGCTGCGTAATAGTTTGAAGGGGTCTGGCAAGAATTTTATTGATTTCTTGGGATCTCATTCAGGCTGATTGCACTTGGGTACTCTTATGGTTGATGTTTAAGAACACCTACTCCAGTTATTATTAAGAAGGTGGGTCTAATCCTCACATAGGTAAGACCTTGTTTGCCCTTCTTTCAACTCAGCAGATAAATTTTAATGAAATAGCTTCCTTTTATTTTTTTATGCCATAGCTCTTTTGATTGTCATGCTTGGAACTATCCAGTGTAAGTCCCTGTAACCCATATATTGGTCAGGATATGTCATAACGTGTATCTGTTCTTTTGTTAATCATTTTATCTCTTTCCTGTTTGACTGCTTGGAATAATTAATGTGGGGTTTTTTTTTATTAGTATGTTCTGTTACAAGTTGCTGATCTATTTATACATAAATGCTGTAAAATACCTTGTTGTTTCTACAGTATGTCTGGATTCATGAGAAACTCAGAAGCTTATCACTGAAATATTATGGGTTTTTTTAGATTGTTCAAGACCAGATCTTGCAATTGAGCTTAAAATAATTGAATTCTAGAACCTATCAGCTATAATTGTATTTATTTATACTACCCATCATTACAGCATAGAGCTTTATATCCTATATGCTAATCATTATTTACTAATTTCTGAACAGTTCTGCTCTCATTTAAAATATTAAATATATGCCAAAAACCATTTTTTCCCAATTCCAGACCAAAAGTCTAATCCAGACCCCAGGGCAGTTTTTCACTGCCTTTATTGAGCCTGCTTTCAGATGTGGAGCACTCCTCTGACATTTTGAAATGTCCATTTCAAATATTTCCATTTGTAAATTGAAAACCAGAAGTTTCATTGTAAACCCATAAAGCTCTATGAGCACAGACATGTATACATTTTCTCTTTTACTAAGCTGTAAACAACTTGCATGCCTTTTACATTAGCATAATTAATATTCTGAAACCTCTAAACTTGCCTGCTAAAGCAGGAGCAACAAGATATCCTTTGGCAACGGTAGTATGAGTGTGCTTTTCATTAATCAATATTCATAAAAGAGGACCCAGGAGTGAGCATGGTCTCTTGAACTGCCATTCTGGAAGGTACAGAGCAGGACTAGTAAATCCCTCATGCTCCAGAACTCCCTTTTCTTCACAACAAAGTCATAAGCCTTCATTAGATAGACTGCAGCCATTTTGTTATCAGTTTTGTCAGCTTGGGTTTTGACCTTCAGTGCTTGGTCTGTGGGTGGGCTTCTGTGCCTGCTGCTGGATTTGGGACTTAATTACCAGGATAAATCAGATGGAGGAGAAATGTAGTGTTTATATTTTTCCATAGGATTTATTTTATTTCTCTGTTGTTTATCACTGAGGTATTTTTGTCTACAAAGTGTGAATTGTTTGCAAAGGTATTTATAACAACATTTGAGCGGTAGATTTGCAGTCTGAAAAGCTCAAAAGTCTGCCTCTCTGACTCCATTTAAAACCAGAATTTCCTTACCATCTACTCTTTGCATTTAGTTGTCTAGTTTGTCAATGTCAGTCTGGGAGGGGATGTCTGTGTGAAGTCATGACCCTGATGATGCCTGTATGAGTACTGGTTCATAGTGCAGCACACATTGGCATTATAGTATTTAGTGCAGAATTGAGCAATTCAGATATCACCCTCTACGGGTCTTTGGAGAAAGGTCTCACTTTATACTACCAACTGGCTGAATTGCTCTTAGGAGTCTCCAGCATGAGAAGTGATGTCCCTGACCTTAAGCATTAAAGTCAGGTATCAGAACATTGGAATGGTTGAATGTTATTGCACTGGGTTGGCTATCACAAACATCTGCTGGCCCAATCAGTTGCAATGGGCCACAGCTGGGATAGACAACCCAACCAGCCAATGGGCTCTGTGATACCCCCCTGAGTCATGCCCTTATATGAAGGGGGAGCTGGGTAGGGGTGAGGATGATTGTTTTCAACTTGCTTCAGTGCAGCCAGAGCAGGTAAAGTTGGCATTACAAGCAGATCTTTCCTGGCTTCTATTACTCGCTTTGTACATCGTTTTGTTAGTATGATTGCTGCTGTTTAATTATCTCTTTGTGTTGTTTTATTAAACTGCCCTTAAACTTTGGGGTTTTACCTTTTTTTCTTCCTCCCAGTTCTGCTTCCCTTCCTACAGGAAGGGGTGTGGAGGCAGAGTGGAGTGGTGAGTGAATGTCTGTGTGGTGTTCAGCTGCCAGCAGAGCTTAAACCACAATAGTTGCACCCTCAGAGTGGGATTTCTTTCTGTCCAGGTGTAGTTTAAGACCTTGCAGGTATATGAGCTAGCTGTGCAGGTCTGGATCATGGAGACCTGTGCTGGTGCAGATGTGCCTTTCCTGCCCAGAGGCTTAGTGGCTCAAACACTAAAAGCTTGACAAGCAGAAACAATCAAAAAAAAGGATGCAGCAAACTGTTTCCAAGAGTGTGTGCTCTTAACTAGGGAGACCATTTCTATGTGTCTATGTGGAATAGTCTATATAGTCTATGTGGAATACTGGCCAGTTTACTGCTCCTAGTGGTGAGGAGCTCAGATTGAAGGGGTTAGTCCAAAATGTCATCCAGTGCTTTTGAGCTTTTTGAAATGGAAGAGTACGTGTAGCCGTGTGTATCTATGTGGAAAAAAAATGCTCTGTGTTTCTCAGCTGTTCTGCAGATATGACCTGAAACTCCATCAAGAGTTCCTCTTGCTAGAGTCAGGGGTGTAGAGATGACTAGATGACTTCAAAAGCTTGGATCCCAGGCTGATATAACCACCTAGTGTGATTACTCTCCCCAGAAATAGTGTCAGTGACAGAGTTGGTTCCTGAAAGTTTGTTTCGAAACACAGCACTGGGAACTGTGACCATCTGCACTTAAGACCCTCTAGCTCCAAGACAAGTTAGCCTCTGTTGTTAGATCCTATCCCAATGGACTGATGTTCATTTAGAGAGTGGAATTGCATCAGGATATGAAAAATGGTTTGTGAATAGCACCTAGATACACTGAACATTTGCTTCCATTTCTCTAGTGGAATAAATGTTAATTCAGTTGAAATACATTTTAAATTCATTCAAGGCTATCTTTGTTTATTTAGCCAGGAGGTACTCAGTTGCTGCTGTGAAAGGAACTGTGTCACAACGTAACTTACTTTCAGTTTCAAGCTTTGAGAGATTGTACAGTGTTATCAGCCCAACACAAGATAATTCTACAATGCAGTTGCAATGAAAACTTGGAGACTAAAGAATTAGGTAGTGGTGGATACATCAAAATCTCATCTCATAACCATAGTCAAGTCTCCCTGCCTCAGTCCCATAAGGGTACTTTAATTTTCTTCCTGTTTTGCAGCTCATAAACATTCTTCTTTTCACAACAGACACCATATGCTTTTGGAAAAGGGCTGTAGAGTTTTATAGCTATATTTGAGGCTATTATAAAAGTATAATAAAGTAAAAATAATGCAAAGAAATAGAAGTTATTGAACAATTGAATTAAAATATTAGGCTAGGATGGTTTTATTGCATTTGGATTTTACTTGTCTTACAGTCATGAATGGATAGAATTCTAGACATAAAATTAAGAATGTGATTTTAACAGCACTTGTAAACATTTGCTTAAGCTCTTAAATAATTTCAATACGTTGAAGACTACTTAGTTTTAGCTCAATCAACACAAAACTGATTTCTGATTATTATCTTTTGAAAATATTTCACTTGGATTTAGGGAAATATTTCTAGTTCAGAGATGAAAGTTTTTACTTGTACAAATTTAAAATTAAGTAGTGTTACAATGAAAGTAATGGTACAATAATGGTGGTGACCAAATTACAGATACTTTGTTTAATCTGAAACAAGTTTCAGCCAAAATGTGGCCTCTCTCTGAAAACCCAGCAGAAGAAGCATGGTTACTCTCGATAGTACTATCCTCCTTTTTTTCTTTTTTTTTTTTTTCTGTTTAGAAGTGAAAAATATACCAAAAGGTTATCTCAAAGGTGAAGATGGAGAGTAGGAAAGTCTGCTGACTCGACTTGCACACCTCTCCTACATTCTCCTAGACAGAAGTTTCTACAACTCAAAGTTTTCATTCGAACTGGGGGGGGGATTTCCCTCCAAAATCAGCTGGAGTAGTAAACATTTGAACTTTTCCCATGGGAAAAACTCTCAGAAATAGCTGCAAAGAACTTTCAGGGCTTTCTCTCCTACAACGGGCCTGCAGAAGCTGTTCCTGGTTCACCCTGAACGGCCCTTCAGCCCCCCTCTGCCCATCTCGCCCTGTGAGTCCAGGCCTGGTAACCCTCTTGGCCTGGTCCTGACCACTGCCTGGAATGTGCTGCAAAAGAGGCAGGCTTATGATGAAAATTTTATGTTGTGGTGTTTGGGCTTAAGTTTTGGAGGACTTTTTGAGAGATAACACATAGCTTAGCGACGTACACTGGAACCAGGCTGCTGGTTGTGAAGTGAGCTCAGCCAAAAAGTTTGACTTTGTGCCACTGGTGGCTTTTATATATATAAGAACAATAAGACTTTAGAAAAAGATACTGTAAATTTTACTGTGAACTATTGTAGCTGGGGTTGTCTTAAATTATTCTTCACCCGTTATCACAGCAATCAGAAACTTCAGATAAAGGTTGAAACCTGCTTTGCTTTGTCTTGCTACATGTTCTTTTCCCCAGCTTACAAAAAAAACAAAAAATGTATGTTTCAAGACATACAAAGAAACTCTTGAATTTCATAGGCATGAAATTCAAGAGTTTCTGTGTCTTGTTTTCATGGGGGATGCTTGAAAGGAATTAGACTCTTTTCCAGGGGAAACGTGGCACACTGCTTGCATATAAATTAACAATAATAAAGTGGTAAATTAAAATTGCAACGTCATTTTCATTTTTAGCTCTGCTTTGCATTTTTATAGGAGGATTTATTGTTACTGTGATTTACCTTCTACTAAGAGGAAAAAGAAAGGAAAGTAGCAGCAATTGTAGTTATATCCTGGAAAACTTTAGCTTGCAGAAAATGCTGCAGCATGTCTGCTCAGAAACCAAAGCTGCTGGAAGCACACCAGGCTGTCCTCCATTTTCTAGGCTGGATTCCCAGCATTTTCAAACACAGCAGTTCAGCTGTAAGGTTCAGCACACACTGAAGAAAAGATCCATCTTCCAGCTGAGATGAAGCACTGACTGCCTGTATGGCATCCACTTCTTATTTCTCTTTTCTATCCATGGCTTCCCGCATGCGCTGGCAATGAGGTGTGTTGATGGTGTGGAAGCCTTACATGGGCTGTCCCAGCACACAATAGCAAATCTTTGCTGTTTTTTTGAAGAAAAGGCTTCAGCACCCTCAGTACCAAACAGCCTTTGTATCTTAGAAGTTAGCTTAAATCCCAGTGGAGAACTATGCTCCATGACTCTATTCATTCCTCATGCTTGCTGGATTTGCAGCAATGCTCTTTTTATAAAGCTGCTGTCCAAGGTGACTGAGTTGGCTTAGGGTCACATCCACAACTTTGGACAAGCTCACACTTGACCTAAGTCTTTGCCTTTGCCTGAGAGTAAAAGGTGCTTTTCCAACTATGCCTTCTCTGTGCAGAATCATGTCTATGTTGTTGCTTGCTTTTGGTTTTACTGGATGGAAATTACTGAAATTTTACAAAGTGGACTGTGCCACAAAGGGAGAATGAGAATGAGCAAGCAGGTGAGCCATGAAAGATAGGTGGAGTTTGTTACTTAGCAGACACTAATGGGATATTTTAATGATGAAGGTGACATAAAACCTTTGCAAGGAAAGACAGCAATATGCAACAAGTGTCTATTTTATCTCATTTCTTTTGTCTTCTGGAACAGAAGCAGAGACACTGAGAGGCAAGCTGAAGGAACTTAATTAAATACTTAAAGGAAATGAAAATTAGTTCTCAGTTCTGTTGCCCAGACTTAATCTGCATGTATTCAATTTGTTTTGGTTTTGTTTTTTTTTAAAGTAAGACATTATAACCAGAATTCTTAAGTTATTTCTCATTCTTGAATAGAGGATCTAGGTGTCTGGGATGGACTTCAGATATGATCCATACTCCCAGTAGTGTCATTAGGCCTTGCCAAGTATTTGACATATCTGAGATGAGTTTCATTGTTATAGAAGGGCATCAGTGGACCCCCAAGTCTACTCATCTCTTGAGGAAGTGTTTAAAAATTTCCAAGTTTTCTAAAAGAAAGAACCATTAATAGCAAATTATATCAAATAAATTGTATTCCTATGGAAGTATTCATCAATGCTAACTATGTTTTAGCTGTTATTTCACTTAGAAAGGGGAGTTAAATAAAAATATTATTTAATCATCTGATTGTACCAGTGTCAGTATCAGTGTCACTGATACTAGTTAAAGTGTCAAAAAGAAAATTTTTAACATATTGAGATTGCTTCACTGCTTAGTTAATATTACAGCATTGTTTTGCAGAGTGTGAAAGGGGTCCTGTGTAAAGTAGCTTAGAAAGGAGAAATAATTTACTTTAAGAACACACCTGGTGCAGGAACTTACTTTTAAGACTAGGCTGAAGATACAGCTTATACTTTGGCTCATGCTGGAATATTATTTCCTTGGCTTTTTAAAAGGCAGTATTGTCCTTAAATGTTAAAAAATGTGGTGATGTCTGCGATAAATAACCCCACACTAGGAGATACTTTTTATGGTTATGCATTAAGCTTTGCAACTATAGTTCCAGGAAGTCTCCAACAACAGAGGATAGTACTTGTTCAAACTAGTTGGATGTTACACTGTTTTATTTCGTTCTGCCCGAGTACTAACATCAGAAGTGACTAGATTCCTATAGGCACCTAACTTCAGAAAGGAGAGATATGTCTGTACTTTCAAATTAAATGTGCCCAGGAATATTCCTTGGTGCTTAGGCCAGCTGGCACCGAGCAGCCTGTGCTGATGATCAGAAGCCTTTAAGTCTCCAAAGCAGGTTGGCTGCAGGCAGGCTGCCTGCTGGGAACAGCTCCTGGAGCGTGCCGACTTCCAAAGCCTCGCCAGCAATAGCCTGGGACACTGATAGTCAGCACAGGCCAAAAGCAGGCAAGAAAACGTTTGTTAGGATAGGTAACAACATCCTTGTGCCCAGGAACATTCCCAGATATTGATTTACTGCTTTGGGTATAGACTGAGTGTATTGCAAAAGACCCAAGAAAAAAAAAAAGGAAAGCAGTGATTATGGTAGAGTGTGAGTGGGCATGAAAGATGGACATAAAACTGAGCTATATTGGATGTTAGTGAAAATTGCACTGGGAAAAAGAACTCTCATGGCCTGAGGCTCCAAAATCAAGGAAACCAGTGAGAATTTTTAGAAAATTTCCAGAAATATCTTCTATTTAAAATTTAATAGGGTATAAAGCAATACAATATGTTTAACAAATACACATGTTTTTATTGGTTTGACTACTATAACTGTATATATGTATGGACATAGTATGGGCAGTTAAAAAAATGATAGCTCACTGTCTTTCTGGATGCTAAAAAATGACTAACCTGTGAGGGCAGTGCATCCTAATGGATTAATTCAGTTTGTAGGTGGGACAGAGTTGCATTGATTCAAAGGACAGCACGTGGAAGCTACGTGTATATTAAGTAGTGCAGACAAATAGGCCAAGTAGGAATGGATTTGCAGTATGTAATGGTTGCTGCTGCAGGAAGGTGTCCACGCAATATGCACTCCAGGGCTTTTTACTGTCTTCTAGCTCTAGTCTGGTCTCATGGGCTAAATGCCCATTAGCAGCTGGAGCTTATTGTAGGTGCACTCCTGGAGCACGTGTTCAGGGTTCATTTCATCTGAAAGAAAATCCAGTTTGTGCTCTCTGAGACTTAGCTGCCGTAAGAACCTAAGTGCAATATATGGGAATAATCAGGAGATTTCACTTCAAAACTGTCCTCCTGATCCAAACTAAAATACTAATGTAGAGGCACCTGGAGAGCTCATGCGGCAGCATTACAGCAATGCAGAGCTAATGTGCACAATTAGTGAGCAAACTGAGGCCACCCATCAGTGGAGCAGAGACAGAAGCTGTTAACCATTCAGAAAAGAAAATGTTTGCATAGACAAAGAAAAATTTTGTGCAAACATAAATGCATTAGCACAAAACAGAGAAGAAAAAAATCTACTGGTAATTGTCTTGCATATGGGAGTTTTTGCATTGGCAAGAAAATTGTTTTGCCAAAGCTTGCTTACAATAGCAAAAAGAAAAAATGCACAACATCAGGAAAACAAACTGACTCAGAAAATGTAATTTTGCACTTATCTGGTTTTGATGTACTACACAAGAGAAAAAATAAACATCATGTGCCATTTGCACAAGTGTGAACTTTAAGAGCAGCAGCAGAAAAGCAGAGAAGAATTTGAATGCCAGATGGACAGTTAAACTTCAGTAAATGCTAGATAACAGAGACTTTGTTGGCATTTTGTGAGAATCAAGAACTGCTGACAAAAAGGGACAGCCTCATTGAAGAAAAGTCTTGACCCTCATGATCCCTCAACTTTATTCTGAATATGACATATGTGGGAAGCAATACCTTGTTGGTCAGTGTAGAGTCACCTGTCCTGTCCTCTCCTCCCTGCAGGTGTGGACTTTTACTTTCTGCACCTGCAAGTGTGGTGCCAAGATCCAGCAGTGACCTTGGTCTGCACACCAACCCTTGGAAGAAACTCTAACCGTGGGTTATTTTCACCGCTGGGAGCTGACACTGTCTGGGAAAATGTGCTGCTGACTTCAGACAGTGCTGTTAGCAGAACAGAGCTGAAAAGAAAAATCACTAAACAGAATTAGTTTTGTTATCACTCAAACCAGGACAGAGACATAAAAATTCATTGCACTCATAACACACTTTGAGGAAAAGTAGAGCAAAGGACTTGATTTCAAACGGCAAACCTCAGAACCTAGTCTTTGCCTTATTAGTCAGACTTCTCTGGCTCCACAGTCATTTTACAGCAGTCACTACAGATGGTGTGATCAGGATTGGGTGCTTTGGCAGCCCCACTACCAAGATGCATTTAGAGACAGTAAAGCCTGGGCTATTTCTTGTTCACTCATGCAAATAACCTGGGAATAAAAATCTTGTCCACCTCTCATCACTGCTATCATGGCCATCGCCTTGCAGCAAGTTGAATGACAAAACTGAGTCAAGAACTGGAAATGCAATTTTTACTTTTTTTTTAAAGCAAAAAGGAAGACATCCTCCAGTGATCAAATATCTCTCAAAGAAAGCACTCACAGTAGCCTGGTGCCATACTGATGTCAGGGCACTTGTATGCCTACTCCAGTGTCTGCTGCCTCAGGAAGCATTACAGCTAGCAGTGGGGAAAGGAATAACAAAAAGTAAAGACCTCAAAGGCCAATACTATGATCATCAGGTTAACAACCACCAAGAAATATGACCCAGGACTCTGCCAAGATTAAATCTGTTCCTCAATATAAATCATGAACTTAAGTGCATGCCACCCATCTTGAAGAGACCCTGTAATTTGTCTAAAGTAGGAGTGGGTAAGTGTGTATTCCAATCTCACACAAAATATCTGCATCCTGTGGCCAGGATTAAAACATTATAGATTATCTATACTAATATATGTAATCTATGTCCTTTGTAGCAGCAGCTCTGTTGCAGACAATTTATGCTGCACTAAGTTAGAAAATTTTGTTTCCTTTTTTTGTCTTATTGTCAAAAGGACTACAGTTTGTTGGGTTTTTTGAGCTGTCAATTGAATGATTGTAAGTATCTGGCATAACTTTAACAAGATTAATTATGTCAACAAAAAACCAATCGTTTTGGTTTTACAATTTAAGTGACTATGAGATTTTTAAATATGGCAGGTTTTTGAGTAGAGAAGCTCTGTAGGGCGTGTGACCACTCATCCATGAATGGATGTGTGCTGCCATCCAGTGAGAGCTAAGCAAAGGCAAACCTAATGAAGTTCAACAAGGATAAGTGTAGAGTCAACAGCTGTGGAGGAACAACATCATGCACTGGTACAGGTTAGGGGTAGACCTGCTGGAAAGAAGCTCCATGGACCTTGGCATCCTAGTGGACAATAAGTTATCCATGGAACAGCAATGTACCCGTGAGAGTGACAGAGCCTGGAACAGGCTGCCCAGAGAGGCTGTAGAGTCTCCTTATCTAGAGATTTTCAAGACTCACCTGGATCTGTTCCTGTGTGTCATACCCTGGGTGTTCCTGCTCTGGCAGGGGGGTTGGACTCAAAGATCTCTGGAGCTCCCTTCCAACCTCTATCATTCTATGATTCTCTGAGTGGGTTGGTTGTGGCCAGTCAGTGAGACATGGTGCCTGTTTCCCTAGTCACTGTATAGAGGCTTAACCTTGGTTAGTGTAGTTACTTGAATGTTTAAAGGTCAGCCATGCCTAAAAACTTTTAGCATCAGGACAGGAGTTTCTTTGTAAGCATAAAGTGGACAGCCTGTGGCAGCAATATGCAGTTGTAGTTGTATTTAATTGTAGGCAGAGGGCAAGCTGAATGCATAAACTTGTAAGACTAACCGTGCATACAAATCAGTAATGTCTTGTAGCAACAAGATGATCAGAACTCATTTTGAAGCTATTACAGTAATTTAAACCAAGATAGTTTTTAAAAATACAGTGATGAATACTGTGATATGTATTTCAAATGATTTGCACATTAGATCTTTAAAAATAAGATTCGTTCTCTGATTGACTTGAGTGAAAATCTAATCAAATTAGCATTTTAGAATGTATGACTATTGTAATGTCATTTTCAGAATATAATAAATTATATCATATTTTTTAGCCATTTTAAGGACAGATAAATATGCAATGGCACTGTGGAGGACCTGGAAGGTTGATTCTGAGCTATTTTCTGTTTGCCTACATTAGGTTTTATATGGCATCTATTACTTGGTATCTTGCATTGACATCTCACTGATGGTGATGTAGGAAACATATGTTTAATGAAAGTATCACTTCCTTAATGCATTATTAATATTTTATTCATAAGTTTGATATAATGTTACTTTAAAATAATTTAGCAATTACTTTTCAGATCTCTTTAAAAGTTTTAATAAGGTGAAATGATCAAAGTTCATCATCATCACTTCCTTTCAGTGGGCCATTCCAATTTTACTGTCTGGCAATATTCTCTTTGTTGTTTGGGTTTGTTTTTAATGTCAGAAGTTACATATTGATTTGTCACATTTTCAAAACTTTTGGGAGGCCTTAACCAAGCCAGAATAACTCTTCATAGGAAAGCACTCAGCATTTTCTCATTCTACCTCTTGCCAACTGAAGTGGGAGTTTTGGCTATATAGGGGTGGAAGCACTTACTATTAATGGCAGAACTACCATTTATTCTGACTCATAGCATGCTGAAATTTAGTGATTTTTGATTATCAAAGTGATATAAATCATTGTAGTGCTGAGTTTGAAGACTCTAAAAGGCAGTGGTTGGCTCTTTGGTCATAACTGCAAAAGTTGACTAGAGCTCATTTGTCTGCACTGAATACTTCACATTTAAATTAGGATTGTGTGAAGTAGAGATGGAAGGATTACTGTGTGAGAGATGAATGGGGGAAGCATTGTAGTCTGTGCAGAAGGAGGGTAAGTACTGTAGCTCATCTGCCTTAAGAGATGGATTACAATGAATCTGAAGTGGAAGAAGGTTTACTTAGGAATTATTAGCAGTGGTTTTCATTCAAGTAATCTATTAGGGTAGTAATATATGTATAGTTGTGTGATGTGCAATCTACCAGGGGAACGTGGGGCTTATTTCTAGATAAATTGAAATTATATACTGTTGACTGTATAGGCAAGTTGGTAATAAATCTGGAGCTTCCATGCTAAAAAAAATTAAAGATACCAAAACAAAAAAGGCAGGATAAACAAGAATCAAAACAAAACAAAAAATCTGCAGAGGTTCCAGCAGATGGAAAAAGTGTATTCTNTTTTGAGCTGTCAATTGAATGATTGTAAGTATCTGGCATAACTTTAACAAGATTAATTATGTCAACAAAAAACCAATCGTTTTGGTTTTACAATTTAAGTGACTATGAGATTTTTAAATATGGCAGGTTTTTGAGTAGAGAAGCTCTGTAGGGCGTGTGACCACTCATCCATGAATGGATGTGTGCTGCCATCCAGTGAGAGCTAAGCAAAGGCAAACCTAATGAAGTTCAACAAGGATAAGTGTAGAGTCAACAGCTGTGGAGGAACAACATCATGCACTGGTACAGGTTAGGGGTAGACCTGCTGGAAAGAAGCTCCATGGACCTTGGCATCCTAGTGGACAATAAGTTATCCATGGAACAGCAATGTACCCGTGAGAGTGACAGAGCCTGGAACAGGCTGCCCAGAGAGGCTGTAGAGTCTCCTTATCTAGAGATTTTCAAGACTCACCTGGATCTGTTCCTGTGTGTCATACCCTGGGTGTTCCTGCTCTGGCAGGGGGGTTGGACTCAAAGATCTCTGGAGCTCCC
Source organism: Ceyx cyanopectus (assembly GCA_013401355.1). Taxonomy (NCBI): domain Eukaryota; kingdom Metazoa; phylum Chordata; class Aves; order Coraciiformes; family Alcedinidae; genus Ceyx; species Ceyx cyanopectus. The sequence continues at coordinate 12,923 of VYZU01023976.1, read as the reverse complement.
TTCCAACCTCTATCATTCTATGATTCTCTGAGTGGGTTGGTTGTGGCCAGTCAGTGAGACATGGTGCCTGTTTCCCTAGTCACTGTATAGAGGCTTAACCTTGGTTAGTGTAGTTACTTGAATGTTTAAAGGTCAGCCATGCCTAAAAACTTTTAGCATCAGGACAGGAGTTTCTTTGTAAGCATAAAGTGGACAGCCTGTGGCAGCAATATGCAGTTGTAGTTGTATTTAATTGTAGGCAGAGGGCAAGCTGAATGCATAAACTTGTAAGACTAACCGTGCATACAAATCAGTAATGTCTTGTAGCAACAAGATGATCAGAACTCATTTTGAAGCTATTACAGTAATTTAAACCAAGATAGTTTTTAAAAATACAGTGATGAATACTGTGATATGTATTTCAAATGATTTGCACATTAGATCTTTAAAAATAAGATTCGTTCTCTGATTGACTTGAGTGAAAATCTAATCAAATTAGCATTTTAGAATGTATGACTATTGTAATGTCATTTTCAGAATATAATAAATTATATCATATTTTTTAGCCATTTTAAGGACAGATAAATATGCAATGGCACTGTGGAGGACCTGGAAGGTTGATTCTGAGCTATTTTCTGTTTGCCTACATTAGGTTTTATATGGCATCTATTACTTGGTATCTTGCATTGACATCTCACTGATGGTGATGTAGGAAACATATGTTTAATGAAAGTATCACTTCCTTAATGCATTATTAATATTTTATTCATAAGTTTGATATAATGTTACTTTAAAATAATTTAGCAATTACTTTTCAGATCTCTTTAAAAGTTTTAATAAGGTGAAATGATCAAAGTTCATCATCATCACTTCCTTTCAGTGGGCCATTCCAATTTTACTGTCTGGCAATATTCTCTTTGTTGTTTGGGTTTGTTTTTAATGTCAGAAGTTACATATTGATTTGTCACATTTTCAAAACTTTTGGGAGGCCTTAACCAAGCCAGAATAACTCTTCATAGGAAAGCACTCAGCATTTTCTCATTCTACCTCTTGCCAACTGAAGTGGGAGTTTTGGCTATATAGGGGTGGAAGCACTTACTATTAATGGCAGAACTACCATTTATTCTGACTCATAGCATGCTGAAATTTAGTGATTTTTGATTATCAAAGTGATATAAATCATTGTAGTGCTGAGTTTGAAGACTCTAAAAGGCAGTGGTTGGCTCTTTGGTCATAACTGCAAAAGTTGACTAGAGCTCATTTGTCTGCACTGAATACTTCACATTTAAATTAGGATTGTGTGAAGTAGAGATGGAAGGATTACTGTGTGAGAGATGAATGGGGGAAGCATTGTAGTCTGTGCAGAAGGAGGGTAAGTACTGTAGCTCATCTGCCTTAAGAGATGGATTACAATGAATCTGAAGTGGAAGAAGGTTTACTTAGGAATTATTAGCAGTGGTTTTCATTCAAGTAATCTATTAGGGTAGTAATATATGTATAGTTGTGTGATGTGCAATCTACCAGGGGAACGTGGGGCTTATTTCTAGATAAATTGAAATTATATACTGTTGACTGTATAGGCAAGTTGGTAATAAATCTGGAGCTTCCATGCTAAAAAAAATTAAAGATACCAAAACAAAAAAGGCAGGATAAACAAGAATCAAAACAAAACAAAAAATCTGCAGAGGTTCCAGCAGATGGAAAAAGTGTATTCTCTTACCACTTGTGCAAGGTTTAATTGTTAGCAAAAAGTATTTGATAGGTAAATCTACACCTAAACCACATATAGCAATAGTGAAAATGCATGTTTCTTTACACACAGTGACAGCAGTGGTTATTCTACTGAATGTAGAAAGCCTTATAATGTGGCTTTCAAAATCTTGGTTTATTCCAGAGTCTGGAAGAGGTGTTTGCTGGTTTCCCTCTCTGCCTTATCTCCTATTGCCCTGAGAGCAAAAATTTGAAGTACATGACTGGTTAGACTGTATATTTTTTTGTATGGTCATGGTACATACATAGCTTTTCTATGTCCAAGTGCTGTAGGGTGTCTAGAGCTGTATTTCCAGCAGGGAGATGCTGGAAGGGACTGTGGGAGAGCTGAGAAAGCTGTACATATCATGCATTTCACCTTGCCTTGCCCACAGGATATAATTTGCCCTCAGGCTACATGGTAGCATCAAGTTGCTCAGGGAGCTTTTGAACAAATTCACATAGATCATGTAGACACTCTAAATGCATCCTCATGGGGCTTCACAGTTCTAGAACCAGGGCTAGGCTACTTCGGGTACCTGATCCAGCTCATTTAGCATAAGTGGAATTAGCAAATTCATCTTAATACAGCTCTGCTCACCTTGCTGGTCAGCTCTATCTATGATTGAAAGGTTGGCTTGTAACCACTACTGTAGCCATAGCAGCAAGGGTAGTCAAACTTTCACATCATTGTAAGAAAAGGTTCATTTTTTTCCTTTGGAAGTATAGCTAGCACCTCTGAAACTTCTTTGAAAGGATCTAGAAAACTGCCAGTCATTAGGTCCTGCTAGAGTTCAATAGCCTCTGCACATGTACCCCCAGAAGAGAATGGTTAAATCCAAAGAAACAGATTATTTTTTATTGTTCTGAGCTCCTCAGCTTGGAGGAGAAGGTGGATAAATATGTAGCAATGGGTTGGTTTTTTTATGAGATCTGTTAATTTACAACGTTGATATGAAAACCCCCTAAGCTGAATGCATGAATACATATACATATATAGATACATATGAAAATGTAAATACAAGACTGATGGGTTTTTATGTCTGTACCAGTAAAAGTAAAAAATATTGTTTGCCTGAGTTTTTTTCAATACTCAGGCTCAGCTGATACTGATCCATGTTTTCTAAATGCATTTGAATACAGTTATATTTTCTTGGCTGTCAGATATTTGTTAATAGCCATTGTGCTGACATCTTTGTTACGCTGCTCCTCAGCTGACAGAATTTCATCTGCATAAATGGGTGGAAAGTCCTTTCCTCACATGTCCAACAAACTGGAGACAAAGTGCCTGCCAGTGTTTTAATTTCTTTTGCATGTTCTGGTTAGAGAGTGAGAAGAATGCTTTCACTCCACAGTGTCATGAATATGGTAATCTATGGAAATCACAGAAAGCAGGTACTTAAGTTAAGCACATACTGTACTACAGGAATCCCTGATGAATTCAAGTCTCTTCTGTTTAGAGAAGATGTTGTTGTCTATTAAGTGACAGACTGCCAGATGTTCATGAAGTAGCACAGTAATGTGTATCAGTATCTTCTTTTCTTCACCCCAGAAGGTAACATTTTCTTTATCATCTATGTCATCCTGGCTTTTGATTGTAAATGTCTAAGCTTGCTTCAAATATTAACTCCTTTTTGTTTTATTGATGAATATTTCATGACTTCAGTACGTTTGTAGAATGTAAGTTTTTGCCGCACTATAGTAAGCCTATAATCCTAAAATCTTTCCCTTCACTTGGTATGTATAAGCTGCTAAAAACCAAACATTTGAGGTAGAACATGAAGAATAATCTGCTTGTTATTTTGAGATAGTAGAGAAAATTTTGATCATCGAATTGATCATCATTAAAAAAATTATTAAAGAAGAAACAATTGTTATTTTAAACAATGGTTTTATCTGCACACTCAAGCATGGTAGTATGTATCTCATGGTGAGGTCACAGCAGTATGTTTTCCTAGAACACACATTAATGTTCCATTTAGTCTCAGGATTACTGCAGGGCTGAGGGTTAGCTCACCCACTTTAAATAATCATGGTCTAAAGAGTGGGCAGAATAGTTGAGTAACTAAATGCAGTGGTATATACACACACAGAGTGGGAAGTAGAGGTTACAGGAACAAGTATATGTGTATAATTACAGATGATTGAGACAGTGCTGTTTATGCAGAAAATAAAAGTTCCAAGGGAAAAAAAATCACAGTAACTGAATGGCAGAGTTGTATGGGTTTTTTGGTTTTGGTGTTGTTTTTTTTTCTTTTGTTTTGTATTTGTTTGGTTTGTTTTTGTTTGGTTTTTGGTGGGTTTTTTTTCTGAAGAATTGTGTTCTGTCCTTTATTTTGAAGGCATTTCCACATCATTAAAGGCAGTGATGCTAGCAATGTCTCAGGTCTAAAAAACAGCCTTGTGAACCCTTTAATATAAAGGACAATTTCTTTGTGGCTTCTTGCTAGTGTAACTACATCAGCTCTGGGAGCTGTAACAGCCAGTGTTGACCCAAGAAAGTCACTCTTAGATGAAAACTGATAGAGTGAAGTATCCCATCCTTGCCATGGCACATCACCTGCCAGCATGCCATGGGGAGGACTCTCACAGGATTCTCTGATGGAGGGCTTGACATGAGCCCTACTGCCATCTGGATGACTCCTTCATGCCATGGGCCCTTGCCATGCAGTGTATGGGAAGGGCCCATGTTTTAGCATTGCCAGATTGACACAGAGAAGAGCAGCTATTTAGGATAATGTAACTTTGAATGTCTGAAAGAATAAGGACATCTAAAAGACTGTGAATTAGCAGCTTCACTTTATTGCCACATGTACTTTGTTTCCATTAGTTAAGCAGATTACCTGATTAGTGGGGAAAGCTTGTGCAAATTCCATTTATCTATGAATATGAATATGTGTGTTATTTGACACCTTCAGAGGAACAGATTTCAGCTTTTGGCTTTATTGTTGGATGGGGGTTTTTTTTCCCAGGAGTACAAGCTGCCTTGACAGTCTGACAAGATTTTGTTGTTACCATTCCTGTTCTTTGGTACTGGGACTTTGTGTTGTCTTCCTCTCTGGAAATGTTGGAGTCATGTTTCATTGTATTCTCTGAGAACAAGAAAGCAAGCAGATACCACTTCAGAAAACTTTACTAATCTTTTGTTGTTTTAAGTTACAAGAGTGAAGGCAGACCACAAAATGTAAACTGTTGTATAGTGTAAAGTTGCTTGTATCCAGTTCTCCAAAGCCAACAAGAAACCTTCCCAGAAGTTTTCAGAAAAGTATTTGTAGAGAATGGCTAAACCAACTATGGATCAACTGTTCTTCACAAGAAGAGATCAGTCAGCATGAATTTGGGAAGCAAAAACCATATTTGACCAATTCTGTTGTCCACTGCAATGAGATAACTGGCATGGTAGATAGGAAGAGAGTAGTAGGTCTCCTCCCTTATCTTTAGCAAGGCTTTCAACACTGTCCCCCTTAGCATCCTCCTAGAAAAACTGCTGAAACCTGCTGTAGGTAACCCTGTTCCGAGCAGGGTGTTGAATGGGCTGGTCTCAAGATGTCCCTTCCAATCTCAGCCACTCTGAGACTCTCTGAAGACAGCTGACTACCTCCGTCCTTTCCAGTCATGGCGAGAATTTGTGTTTTCTCTTCCTGCCTTCTCTCCTTCCCTGAGGGAAAACTGTTGGTTAAGTAATGTCAGAAAAAGATCTATTCAGAAAAACAAGCCACAGAGAAGGAAGATTAAGAGCTGCCTTGTGTTTGATTTCTAAAGAACACTGGTGTCATCTGACACGTATTGCACTGCCCTGTTCACTAGACTGTTCCCCCACTTAGGCTACTTGCTGGTGTGGCCATAAGAAAATGCAGCAATTGGAAGTGGAGGATTCTCTCTACTTTTTACCATTAGGAAACAAGCACCTTCTTTTTAGTTCATAATATGCTCAATTACCTTTAGATTGATCCATGAATAAATTATACTCAAAACAAACTTATTCACCTTAAAGCTCTCCTGGCTTAAGGTTTCATTGTTGATTCATTATGTTGTCAGTTCTCTATTGGCAGAGTAATGCTTTTTTATATCTGGATAGAGACAGTTTTAGTGGAAGATACTGTTATCTTTAAATGAGTAGGATTTAACTTTTCTGGTGAGAACAAATTCATCAATGATGAATCCCTGGAGAAGCTACTCTAACAAAAATCACAATGTTGCTGAGATTTATACAGTTCATCGGTTAAAAGGCAGCTTTTGGATGTCTTGTCAGGTAGAGAGCATTTGGATTTTTTCCTTTCTTTCTGTAAAATACTCCAGCACAATATTTCAAGCCTCAACTGTTGTGATAATGCAATTATGAACAATTAAATAATACCAATTAATGTATTTATTTTGGCTCCATTCTTGATATTATCCCTTCAATAGAAACACATTGAATTATGGCTATATAGAGACAGATGGATACAAATAATGCAGCTATAG
>VYZU01023975.1:2411-13547 GCA_013401355.1 Ceyx cyanopectus | reverse complement strand
CACAGGTATAGATTAAAAAAAAAACACTCCAAAATTTATTTCTATTCAGTTTGCACAGATGTTACTTTGAAAACTATACTGAACAGAATGCTAATGCATACTTTTATTTCATGTTACTGTAATGTTACTCACTGTGACTGGAACTCTACTTCATTATGCTCAAGTCTATTGTGATGTTCCTGCAAACACTGGAAACTTTAGGCCACTTAGGTCAGTGAAGCAACAACAGCAACAACCACCCCACAAAAACAAACACATAAGAAGAATAAAATTGAAGTTTATTAATCCTAGAAGAGAAACATCTCCTTAACTGTCTGACTAGACTAGAACTGGGTAATCTATCTTTGTCACACTCAATGCTTAGAATTAATTTTAAACCTGCGAAAATCCACATTTTTTGCCTCCACTGCCTAAATAGGGTATTATTGACTATTACTGAGAAGGGAGAAAGGGAAAAGCTGGCTAACTGGATTGTAGCAATTATTTCACAGAAGGTGTGAAATGGGAGACTATGAAATGAAAATTCTCTTGTGACTTAAACCAACATATTTTCAACAAATGATATGTTCATCTGGCACAGCATCACTTTTATTTCAAAGTGAGTAACAGCATGTTACTTACCCTTCTGTTCTCTAGGGGGTGCCTCCTTTGCTTTGAAACCATCAACCAGTGTTTTCGAATCAGTCTCCAACACAATACCTACTTGTATTTCAGATTTAAATTTGGTGTACTTGTTACTAAGCAGAGGATACCATTTCGGTGCCTACATAACAGAAAACAAAAGGAAAAATAACTAAACAAAATGCAACCCCACAAAAAAATTAAAATTAAAAAAATAAATAATAATGTTGTTACAGAAGAGACTTGCTCTAGCATCCATCTACATCTTCAGAAATATCTACATCTTCATCTACAGAATTACACTTCGGGTTTTATTTAAAAAAATTTGGTCAACTTTGAGTACTCTATTATGTTAAAAGATTCTACAGACTAACTCCTGTAAAATTAACTAAATATACTGTTTTCCTTTGACTTGAATACTAAACAGGTTAGCAAGAAAAACATGCCATAAATCTGTAATGATAAGTATTCTTCAAGTTCAACTGAAAAGGTAGTTATTTGGATCACAAATCCTTAAGAAGTGTGATGTCAAAATAAGACACCAGGGTCCTGTTATATTCCCTAACAGAGTCGTATTTTGATCAAGCACAACATAGAATTTTGAGTAATTAAACATATATAATGATATTATGTTTATTTTATGCTGTGTTATGGGTCTAGAACTTCTGATCACTTAACACATCATCCATAGAAGCACATTAATACTTAAGACTTGATTTAATGATGGAGATTCAATTCAATTGCTCAAAATAATTTGCTTTGGTATTTCCAAGGAATTAAATAATGGAATTGCTTGGAAGTACTGCTTACAAGTGTTCCAATTCTGAAATTCAGAAGCGCAAGACTACTAACAAAGTAGTTTTTGCCCATGTTCTTATATGTAGTTGAGATGTTTTCCTCTATTTAAAAGACCAAAAAACAATAAAATATAGCATAAGAAGATAAGTATATTATCAACTAGGAATCATACTCCAGAACAAGACTTCACATTTTGCTTGTTTCTTAAGTAAAATTCTACTATCTGAAAAATTTCTGTTAACATTGGTTAAAGGTATTGCTAAAAAACTTTACACTCCATAACATACCATTTTCTTTTCCTGTGCCGCTCTTAAATCAAGTACAATATAGCCTATATTCTCTTTAGTTGAAGATACAGGATCCAGTGCAAAACACTGGAGTTTGATAGGTGTACGCTGCAGCCTGAAAGGACAACTCAGTTGTAATCCAAAACGTAAAAGTGATCTCTGAAATTGGTTCATAAAAACATTTCATACATTTCAAGCATACAAATTACAGAAAATATTCTTTCACAGATATTAGGGGTTGGAAGGGACCTAGAAGATCATCTTGTCCAACTTTCTTGCCTGAGCAGGATCACCTAGACCAAGTCACCCAGGAACAGATCCAGGCGGGTCTTAAGAGTCTCTAGAGATGGAGACTCCACAACCTCCCTGGGCAGCCTGTTCCAGAGCTCTGGCACCCTCACTGGGAAGAAATTTCTCCTTGTGTTGACATTAAACCTCCTGTGCTCCCATTTGCACCCATTGCCTCTCGTCCTGTCATTGGACGACACTGAGAAAAGTCTGGCTCCATCCTCTCTACACTCACCCTTAACATATTGATAGACATTGATGAGGCCCCCCCTCAGTCTCCTCTTCTCCAGGTTAAAGAGCCCCAGCTCTCTCAGCCTCTCCTCAGAAGGGAGATGCTCCATTCCCCTAATCNTGCAGCACCTTACACTTGCTCTTATTAAATTCTATTAAATTTCTCTCTACCCAGCTCTCTAGTCTGTCCAGGTCTCTCTGGATGGCAGCACAGCCTGCTGCTGTGTCAGCCACTCCTCCCACTTTGGTGTCATCAGCAAACTTGCTGAGGGTGCTCTCTACCCCCTCATCCAGGTCATTGATGAATATATTGAATAATACTGGACCCAACACTGACCCTTGGGGGAGGTTTGTTTACACGACTAGTATTGTAGGTCAGAAACTGACTTAATATTGAACATCCAAGACTTCACTGTTAAAGAAGAGAGTGAACAAGTAGATTAATTTATAAGACTATTGTATTGGAATCTCCCAGACCCTCGAGTGCTATTAAAGGGATTCTAGCGCCAATCTCATCAATGAACCAGAAATAAGCATTGCACCTCACATGAAATTGGAATTTCAGTTATGAGGGTATCTTAAAAAAAACCCAAACAAACAGGACTTACAAAAAAGACTTTTGTGCAAAGCAAGTAATAAAAAGACATATAAGTAAAGTGTCAACATAAGGTACATTTTTCTCTCATATATAAAAGTTAAATTGGCCTTTTTATCTTCTTTAAAAATATACATGTAAAATTATAATGTCTCAGTTAAACCCAAATGACAATTATGGTAAACATTCAATTTTTCAGCTCTTCAGTTTTTTTTTAAATATCAACCTTTAAGTTAATTCTGTGTCACATTATACTTACAAAAGCTTGAATCCAATGTTTGAACCGTAGTATTAATAATTTGCTACAAGCTCTTGTATTTTTTTTTTCAGGAAAAACATACTGTTTAGAAATTTTAAACATCACTTATCTTGCCATATACTACTTTTGTTTGTTGTGACAAGATTATGGTAGATCCACGTACACATAGAATTTTCTTTTAAAACCCATTCAGTTGTTAGTAATACAAAAACTGTGTTTCAGGTAGTAGTAGAAAAATTCATTTCATCTCCAGATTGGATTTAACTTTCTAATGTTACCTGTGTTGATGAAGTGCTTTCCTATCAAGTTCCCAAGCCAATTCCGTAGCAAATTCTGGCTGATCTCTATGCTCTACAGGATCAGTAGCCAACTGTTCACCATCAAACTTTGCTTCAACTATAAGCATGTGCTTGGATCGTTTTGGAAAATAGCGTCCTGTAAGAGAGTGTCATTGTCATGTGCCATCACTAAAAAAAAAAAAATACAACTCAGAATTTAGACTTATGCCATAAACCAATTACATAAAAATACATTTCCTGTATCATCTTCCCTATGCTTATTGTAAAGCTATGAAAAGTCTTTCCACTATGCAGAAGCATGGAAAAAAGTGACGCATCCAGAAATAGCAAGAATTTTAAGTAACAAAGAACAAAGAGACAGAAGCTAGGCTACTAGAACTAGTATGATTTGAGAAATGTATGATTGGGAATAGATAAACAGGCAAGAGACAGAGACTGTACATTTTTCCTCTACTGAAGATTTTAGCACTGTCCCACATCAAAGCAGCAAAAATTAATCTAATAAAAGCAGCAAAAAGTCTTTTTCCAACTAGTTGTTTTTAGAAAAAAAAACAAAATACAGTATCACTACTAGATTAGGAGAGTGAGTGTCTGAAGTTTTACAGGATTTTTCATAGCTTCAGCATCATTCAAACTGTGATTAGTAATTCAAATTCCAAAATGAAGCAAACTCCTTTGAAATTCAGTGGGAAGGGGCTACATTAATGGCAGCAGAGGACAAGATCTTATTTTAAAATTACCTTGGCAAACTACACAAATGGACAGAAAGATAACAGACTTTACTTGGCAAAGAGAAGTTGGCATTCAGCCAAACATCCCAAAACAGGGAAAAAAAACCAACAAACCCAAACAACCAAAACACCACAGTGATGTGGTATTTACACTTCAGTTATTATAATCTGTAGACATACAATATGAAGAATGGATGATTAGCCAGGTATTCCTAATTTCACCGAGAACTGCTAACTGGGGGTGGAAACACCAGAATACTACTAAAAAAAAAAATAATAAAGAAATTTTATATATATATATAAAAAAACCAAAACAAAACACAAAACAAAAACCAAAGGCGTGGTCAGACACGCGAAACTATGGTAATCCCTGAAAAACATCGGCCGCACTGCCCGGGCAGGCGGGCGGGGAGAAGGGAGGCAGAGCGTACGGAGGTGGCACACGGGGGTCTGTGCACCCCCCAGGACGGGCAGCAATGCGGGGCTTTAAGAGACAACACGGGCCAATTTTGCAAGGCAAAAACCCCCAAACATGTTTTTTGCTTGTTTTTGTTTTTCAGGATGCTTTCACCATTCATTTAAAATAATATTTTGGTTTAATACCTTCAGAAACAAACTGGGGGGTCGCCTACCCCGGCCTTAAGACTTGTACGCCCATATCTTTATTAATGTATCTAGTCCATTAAACAGAGCTTGGCTGATCACCCTCAAGCCAGCTGCAGACAAAGACCACTTCTCCTTTTCCGTACAAGGAGGAGAGCGGCAGCCGGGACCTCTCCCGAACCCCCTTTTACCTTCCAGAATGGATACGACGATCAGCAGCCTATCGGCGGCTCTGGAAACCATCTCCCCGCTCCGCCCGGGGCTCGCGGAGGCCGGGAAGCGCAGGCGCTGCCGAGGCAGAGCGAACAGCGAAAGCACCAACAGATCCTCGCGTCCAGCCGCCCTTCGCCACCGTTTTTGCCGCCTCGGAGCCTTTAAACGCCAACCGCTGCCGGTCGCCACATTTCCGCCTAGCAACGCCGACCCCGCCTGCCGCACAGCGCGCCGCTTCCGCCGCGGAACGCTGTCGCACCGGCTGTGACCCCTCGCAGTGGGTCTCACCGCCCAGGCCCCGCCCAGGCCCTCTGGGCGCCGATCTCGACGCCGGTTCTGGTGTGCAGCGCGCTCGAGAGTGCAGCTGTCTGCGTTGCGTCATCGGACTGCCTTCTGGTGTGGAAACGAGGCGTTTCAAGAAAGGCCGGAGGTATTACCAAGCAAGTGCTCATAAACTGTGATGTCACTGCAGTGATGGCTACATGGTGAGATGACAACAACCAGAGTGTAGCAATGTATGAACTATGAACTCAGACAGGAAGGAGATGTGTCTGGGTAGCCCTCTGTATTAAGGCGGAGTTTTGACTGTCTTGAGCTTGATGTTGATGATTAGGTTGAGTCTTTAGAGATAAGGATAAGGAGAGTGTCAACAAGGCAGAGATCATGGTGGGAGTCTTGTTACAGACAGCACAGCCAGGTTGTAGAGGCAGATAATGCATTCTGTAAGAGAGAGGTCTCACAATCACTAGCATTTGGGGACTTCATCTTACCAGATGTCTGCTGGAAACAAACAGTTCAGGAGGTTCGTGGAGTATGTGAAAAATACTTTCTAAGAGNCAAAATGAAGCAAACTCCTTTGAAATTCAGTGGGAAGGGGCTACATTAATGGCAGCAGAGGACAAGATCTTATTTTAAAATTACCTTGGCAAACTACACAAATGGACAGAAAGATAACAGACTTTACTTGGCAAAGAGAAGTTGGCATTCAGCCAAACATCCCAAAACAGGGAAAAAAAACCAACAAACCCAAACAACCAAAACACCACAGTGATGTGGTATTTACACTTCAGTTATTATAATCTGTAGACATACAATATGAAGAATGGATGATTAGCCAGGTATTCCTAATTTCACCGAGAACTGCTAACTGGGGGTGGAAACACCAGAATACTACTAAAAAAAAAAATAATAAAGAAATTTTATATATATATATAAAAAAACCAAAACAAAACACAAAACAAAAACCAAAGGCGTGGTCAGACACGCGAAACTATGGTAATCCCTGAAAAACATCGGCCGCACTGCCCGGGCAGGCGGGCGGGGAGAAGGGAGGCAGAGCGTACGGAGGTGGCACACGGGGGTCTGTGCACCCCCCAGGACGGGCAGCAATGCGGGGCTTTAAGAGACAACACGGGCCAATTTTGCAAGGCAAAAACCCCCAAACATGTTTTTTGCTTGTTTTTGTTTTTCAGGATGCTTTCACCATTCATTTAAAATAATATTTTGGTTTAATACCTTCAGAAACAAACTGGGGGGTCGCCTACCCCGGCCTTAAGACTTGTACGCCCATATCTTTATTAATGTATCTAGTCCATTAAACAGAGCTTGGCTGATCACCCTCAAGCCAGCTGCAGACAAAGACCACTTCTCCTTTTCCGTACAAGGAGGAGAGCGGCAGCCGGGACCTCTCCCGAACCCCCTTTTACCTTCCAGAATGGATACGACGATCAGCAGCCTATCGGCGGCTCTGGAAACCATCTCCCCGCTCCGCCCGGGGCTCGCGGAGGCCGGGAAGCGCAGGCGCTGCCGAGGCAGAGCGAACAGCGAAAGCACCAACAGATCCTCGCGTCCAGCCGCCCTTCGCCACCGTTTTTGCCGCCTCGGAGCCTTTAAACGCCAACCGCTGCCGGTCGCCACATTTCCGCCTAGCAACGCCGACCCCGCCTGCCGCACAGCGCGCCGCTTCCGCCGCGGAACGCTGTCGCACCGGCTGTGACCCCTCGCAGTGGGTCTCACCGCCCAGGCCCCGCCCAGGCCCTCTGGGCGCCGATCTCGACGCCGGTTCTGGTGTGCAGCGCGCTCGAGAGTGCAGCTGTCTGCGTTGCGTCATCGGACTGCCTTCTGGTGTGGAAACGAGGCGTTTCAAGAAAGGCCGGAGGTATTACCAAGCAAGTGCTCATAAACTGTGATGTCACTGCAGTGATGGCTACATGGTGAGATGACAACAACCAGAGTGTAGCAATGTATGAACTATGAACTCAGACAGGAAGGAGATGTGTCTGGGTAGCCCTCTGTATTAAGGCGGAGTTTTGACTGTCTTGAGCTTGATGTTGATGATTAGGTTGAGTCTTTAGAGATAAGGATAAGGAGAGTGTCAACAAGGCAGAGATCATGGTGGGAGTCTTGTTACAGACAGCACAGCCAGGTTGTAGAGGCAGATAATGCATTCTGTAAGAGAGAGGTCTCACAATCACTAGCATTTGGGGACTTCATCTTACCAGATGTCTGCTGGAAACAAACAGTTCAGGAGGTTCGTGGAGTATGTGAAAAATACTTTCTAAGAGAGCTGGTGAGTGAGCCAACTAGAGAAAGCACGCCGCTAGACTTGGTGTTTGTGAACAGAGAACGTGAGTGTGACTGCTTGTCACGGTTTAGGGTCAGGGCAACCCCCAGACCGATAACAGATGCTCTCTTTCAACCCCCCTCCCTCCCCAAAGGGGGAGAGAAAAGGAACAAGGGAGAGAGACTTAGTGATTTGAAAAATGAAACTAGAACAATTTAATGAGAAATTAAAATTAAATATATACAAATATTTACAAAGCCAATACCGAACCCAACCCCCCTGATGGTAATTATGTCACCCTCACTGATGCTGTGGAGGAGCTGGACTCTGGCACTGGGTCTCAGGAGCGAAAAAAAACAACCAAGCAACACGAGAGCCAAAGCAAAAGAGAAAAACCGGAAGCGAAAGGGGATGAACCTCCGGACCCCTGAGCTTTATATACTGGATATGATGTAAATGGAATGGAATGGAATGGAATGGAATGGAATGGAATGGAATGGAATGGAATGGAATGGAATGGAATGGAATGGAATGGAATGGAATGGAATGGAATGGAATGGAATGGAATGGAATGGAATGGAATGGAATGGAATGGAATGGAATGGAATGGAATGGAATGGAATGGAATGGAATGGAATGGAATGGAATGGAATGGAATGGAATGGAATGGAATGGAATGGAATGGAATGGAATGGAATGGAATGGAATGGAATGGAATGGAATGGAATGGAATGGAATGGAATGGAATGGAATGGAATGGAATGGAATGGAATGGAATGGAATGGAATGGAATGGAATACCTCGTTGGTCAGTTTGGGGTCGCCTGTCCTGTCTGCTCCTCCCTGCAGGTGCGGTCTTTCACTTTTCTGCACCCCTCAGTGCAATGCACAAATTCTAGCAATGCCCTTGGTTTGCATTCCATCTCTGGTAGTAACTCTAAACAGGAGGTGTTCTCACTGCTAGAAGCGGACACTCTGCAGAACATGCTGCTAACTCCAGAAAGCGCAGCCAGTTAGAAAACCTGAGCTGAAAAAGTAAAATCATTAAACAGAATTTGCTCGGTTTTCACCCAAACCAGGACACTGCTAGAGGCTGTTTTGGGAACACCAATCATAAAATGAGAGGAGTTTTTGATTCTTGGAGAAGGATGGGGGTCAGTAGAACTGCCACTTTGAACATCCTCTTTAGGAGACTGATTGACAGAGTCCTTTGGGAGGCCATCTTGAATGTCAGAGGAATCCAGGAAGGCTGACAACCTTCAAGAACTAAATCTTAAAGGCACAGGAGCAGGGTGTACTTGCTTGCCTGAAGATGAGCCATCAGGGAAGAAGGTGACCTGTCTTTGGCAAAAAGTCAGGAAAATTTATGACCTTGGAAAGGAGGGTCATGTAACTCAAGAGGATTGCAAAGATGTTATGGCTATGTGGGGAGAAAATTAGAAAGGCCAAAACCCAACCACAACTTAATGTGGCTACTGCAAGACAATAAAAAAATGTTTATATAAGTACATGAACAGGAGGAAGGCTACAGAGTCTCCCTCCTTTGGTTGATACTGGGGGAAACATAGTGACTAAGGATGAGGGAAAGGCTGAGGTACCAAATGCTGCCTTTGCCTCAGGAACAGGCTGCTCAGTAGTAGTACCAGTGGCTTGCAGAGTGCCTGCCCCCCTGAGGATAGGGAAGACATGGGATGGGAAGCAGAATGAAGCCCCCACAATCCAAGTGGAAATGCTCAGTTATTTTCTACTCCACTTAGCCACAAGTCTATGAGGCCAAAAAGAATCCACCAAAGGCTACAATGGGAGCTGGCTCAAGTGCTCACAAGCCACTTTAACCATTTACCAGCAGTCCTGGATAAGTGGGGAAGTCCCAGTTTACTGGAGGTTAGCCCTTCTACAAGAAGGGCTGGGAGGAGGAACTGGGTAACTAAAGGCTTGTCAATGTGACCTTGGTGCCAGGAAAGGTCATGGAGTAGGTCACCTTGAGTGCCATCATGTGACACGTATGGGATAACCAGGTGATCAGGCTCAATTAGCATGGGTTTACGAGAGGCAGGTCCTGCTTGACTAACAGGATCTTCTGATATGGCAAAGTGGCCACCTTAACAATTATTAATTTAGCTAGAACTATTCTTCCGATTCCCTCTACAAACTCCTAAACCATTTTTCCTATGAAACATGTTTGCCAAAGAAATCTTTCTTATTTTCCCCTTCAATTTCAGTAAAATCTGCTTTCTTGAGATTTGTTATGCCTTTTTCTAAAGGCATTTTTTTGACTGTAAACTGGGACAACCTAATGACTCTCAGACTACAGGAAATATATTTGAGTTGGAAGGGTATCTAAAGAGAACAATATAAAGACAATGATAGTATTAATAAGATTTTTAATGTTATCACCATACAACACTCTCCATTTTAATAGTTTGTGAGATTATTTCTTAATCTATATGTAAATATACTCTTAGAAGAAAACAGGATGTAACAGTCAAATAATCATCACTCAGAGCAATCAAAGTGTTTTATTCATAAAACAACCTGTGTTTCAACTGCAGTCAGTTTCTATAATGTTATCTCAAAGTCAATGTGGTTTTCCATTTCCTTAGTTAGATTGTTTAATGTACATTAGGGAAATTACCATCATTATGCTAATTTCTCTTTAGCAGTAAAATTAGAATGGTAGCACTTTCAAGACTAATTTGTCAATTTATAATACAATTTCCATTAAGACCATAGAGTTTGTCCAGTATCTTATGCTNCTCTCTGGGCAACCCATTCCAGTGATCTATCACCCTCAAGTTAAAGAACTTTATACACAAGTGTAATGTGTGTTCTAAAAGGCTAACATGAATTACTCCTTTTGTGGTCATTTGGTTACATTTTAGAATATTTTGTAAGAATTCTTAAATGTTTTGTTTGTTTTGTTTTTTCATAAATATATTCTCTCATATATGGAGATTGAATATGAGAAAAGGATATAAAATACTGTCTTTAAGGCAAAACTTAGAATTGGAATCACTGACCCTCAGTATATGACTTGTGTATGACCTATGTTCAGGAGGACAAAAACATTGTTTAAACAGAAGAAATTTAAATTTAAGAAGGGAGCAGCTGGAGGCTTTTCTTAAAAGATTAGATTAGACGAGCATTAATCTTTATTCTTCTGGACAAAGGGAGAACTGAATGATGAAATACATTCTTTAGAACAATCAGAAAAAAAGATTATTCCTACCCAATGATAATTGCAGTGCATGGAACCAGATGGTGTATATGTCACTGGAAAGGTTATTGTGATGCCTAATTCACATAAACTGTGCTTGTGAATAGTGCTATCAATGGAAACTCGGAAACTTCTACTAGGTTTCAGTGGCAAGTTTTTGGGGGAGGGGTGGGGGGTGAATGTGTTCTAGATTTCCTTTAAGCATTGTCACAGTTTAGGGTCAGGGCAGCCCAGACCGATAACAGACGCTCTCTTTTAACCCCCCCTTCCTCCCCAGAGGGGGAGAGAAAAGGAATAAGGGAGAGAGAGACTTAGTGATTAGGAAAGGAAACTAGAAGAATTTAATGAGAATGAAAATAATAATGAAATATATACACATATCTACAAAACCAGTACTGAATCCAACACCCCTGATAGTAATTACATCACCGT
>VYZU01023973.1:3491-18705 GCA_013401355.1 Ceyx cyanopectus | reverse complement strand
CATGTTGGGGCTAGAACTAACCATAGTAAGGTGTGATTGCTCACAGGTTGCTTCTAAAAATTACCCCATTAGCTTTAACATTGAGTTGTAATAATGCAGTTTGGTTTGAAATAAAATGACTAAGTTTGCCCAAGAGAAGACAGAGCCTGTAAATTTTTTATTTTATTTTTTTTTTCCCAGAGGTTAAACAGGTGAAGAGAGGGTGAATGTGTGGAGGTGGACTGGGTAAGGAAGCATTTCAGCATTNTTCTTTTTTTTTTTTTGTCTGGGTTTTCTCTCTGGGCATTTTAATGCAAGTATCCCATCTTGGGAAGAGGAATATTCAGTGTAACANTGAGAGGTTGATTCAGCCCAGATCTGACTGCATTTACTTCCTATAAAATGCAATTGTGCTTGTAGTTCAGTGTTATTTTAAAGGGTATTATGTTGTATTTTGCTGTTGTAACCTATTTATCTACTATTTCTATGATGTGGGTCACATGGCTTCAGTGTCTTCATGGTGAAAATCACATTCACTTCCTCAAGAGAACACCACATTTTTTCAGTTAAATTCTCAATATGCTCCATGTGTTTTGACAGCAGGAGGAGTATTGTGCTCGTGCTGCAGTTAGCATGGGTCCTCTGCTTGTCATCCAGAGAAATGCTCTCTGAACCTTGTTTGAAGGTGTTTGATGGACTTGGCAAAAGCGGAGAGGATAAAGAAATGTACAGAGCTTCTGATTTCTCTCTTTCTTTTGTTGCAGGATGCTAGGAAAGCATGTGCAGATGCCACCCTGGCTCAGGTAACTTTAAGAGTTTAGCATGAATTATAAAAATTTGTCCTCTTTCCAAAAGGAGAATATGGTGGAAGAAAGTACAAATGAATAAAGGAAATACCAACATTTTTTGGAGTGCGCATACCTTGTGATCTCACTTTGTGAGGCACGTTATTGACTCTTTTCCAGAGTGAAAATATGGGGGGGAGCAGAAAGCTTCAGTGTTAGTGTGAGGGATATCCACCATGCAAGGAGTTCTGTGTCAAGGAAACATCATCTGTTCATCTGAGTCCTAAGCTGTGTGGATAGCATTTGAAAAGAAGCAGAAATCTACACAAATGCATTTGCTAAAGAATTTTGTAGCACGGTGACTTGAGCAGTATGCAGACATAATCCATAAAATAAACCTACAAACTCAGATCTCTTGAGGTGTCTGCTACTTAACAGCCTCCCTACAACCACCCTTCTGGAAAACAAAAATGAGTCTACCCCATTTTATCTCTACAGGAGTAGAAAACCCAGACCAGAGGTCTGGAATCTTAGAAGTCTAAGAAGAGATGATCTAAACCAAGTAACGTGCAAGAGTAAATGCAATAGAGAGGCTGCTTTCCCCCCTTGGTAAAGCCATTTGACATAAAATGATGTACCTTTTGATTAGGCCCTTTAAAAAAACCTGTCAGTCTTCAAAATGTGGGACTCTGGTCTGTATTGAGGCTCATTGAGATGTAATTGTGTGTTACTTTTGAAACTAAAGTGAAACTGGCAGAGGGTGACCCCTGTTGCTGTTTCAGATCACAGCCAATATCGACCCCGTGGGGAGGATCCAGATGCGCACCCGGAGAACGCTGCGGGGACACCTGGCCAAGATTTATGCAATGCACTGGGGCACTGATTCCAGGTGGGTGCTGGCTGTTTGGGGCACAAAATCAGTTCTTGTGGCTTCACTGTGCTTTGGAAAGTTGAGTGCACAGGACATTTTTTCCCCTTCCTATCACTAGGAACCAATAATTCTAAGAGATCTCAAATAACCAAGAGAATTCAGAAGCCTTTAGTATCACTTTTGTCCTCCTAATACCCACATTTTTTGTTGTTGGCTCCAAAACACCAGTCTTCATCTACTTGTCTAAAAAAATAGTTGTGGTAACGCATGAATTCTGAGCAACTGTGGAGGTAGAGTAGATTTCATTATCAGTTGTTTGTTTTGTTGGTTTTCTTCCTGAAATGCTTCCTGTTAACTATTGCTACTCAGAGAAAAACTGAGTGCTTGCAAAATTATTTTTCTAGTGCTAAGAACTGAGTTGTGCAATGCCACCCTGGTTTTAAAGGGCATCTTGGCCTTTCTAGTGGAGAGAAATGCATCCCAAAGATGTTCCTTCTTGTCTTCCTGCACTGATTGTGTTTACCTCTTGTTTCCTCTCTAGGCTTCTAGTTAGTGCCTCCCAGGATGGCAAACTNATTTTTTTTTTCCCAGAGGTTAAACAGGTGAAGAGAGGGTGAATGTGTGGAGGTGGACTGGGTAAGGAAGCATTTCAGCATTGAGAGGTTGATTCAGCCCAGATCTGACTGCATTTACTTCCTATAAAATGCAATTGTGCTTGTAGTTCAGTGTTATTTTAAAGGGTATTATGTTGTATTTTGCTGTTGTAACCTATTTATCTACTATTTCTATGATGTGGGTCACATGGCTTCAGTGTAAAAGTCAGGTTGCTGTTATAAATCACATCATTTGTAGAATAACATTTTAGAGATGTCCATGTTTAAAAGAAAAAGGCAGAGCTTTAATTTTAACTGTAGTGTGCAGTAAGGCCATGCTACTGTAATTTTTATATTTTGAGGTATAAACTACATTTTATTAGTGGATTAGATTTCTGACACTGAGAGAACTATATATCTTTTTGAAGTACATTTGGAAATACAAGTGGAATTATCATTCTCCTCCCCCTTTCTCCCTTTCTTCATATGCTATTGCATTNAGATGTTCCACTCCCTTAATCACCCCACAGAGGTGGTGGAGTATATTAAAGCTGTTTTACACACCATAATTTACTTTAGTTCTTATTTTTCAGGCTAGTGCACCACTCCAAACATCATACTCTGAACTTGCTCTGTAGATAGGTGCCCAAAACTTTATTTTCATACAGGGTTTGTGCCTTTCATCCAAAATACATCTGCTGAAGTACAGGTTNTCCTTTTTTTTTTAAGGTATTGCTCACTTTCCTAGTGGAGAAGCTGAGGTGCACAGGTCTGAGCCACAAGAGAGCAGCTAATNTAGCTTTTATATTTTCCAGCAGCAGTGACAGAAACAGTGGAGGAATTTTTTTCATGACTTCTTTGTGTTTGAGAGATTCAAGTATTTATGTCCCATATTCTAGAGAGGAGAGGTTATACTAGTGCTTGGTTAGGTTAGAGATGGGAGTGGGAATTGAGAAAAATTTTAGCCTGACTCCCCTTGAATGATTATATGGAATGATTAAATATTCATTAAACAAGAATGAGAGGAAACAGAAATCTTCCTGATGCCAGTACTGTTGTTGCCAATCACAAATGAAGAGGGAAACCTCAGTTGCAGTCCCTGATCTATTTGTTGTTTCAATATTTAATGCTGTGGCTCATTGTAATAAAGAGACATGCACAGAATCTGAATCCCAAGTCAACCTTCCCACATAGATGTTTGAACTGCCAGGATCTTAATCAGATTCATGGCNAACTTTTCAATATCTGTCTTCAATCTGGATTTCCACTTAAAATATCCACCCCAGAAAATGAGGTGTTAAAATACTGCATGTATTTAACAAAACAGCCAATGCGCAAATGAATTCTCAATTATTTATGTGAAAAACAGAGAAATAAACAATTTTGTGAGAAGAATTCACAATCAGTTTTCTAGAAAAAATTAATGACAAGGAAAGTTTTGTCTCAATTTAGATTTCATCCCATAAAGACACTTCTGTTTGTTCACTTTAAAAGAACAGAGATACTGAATGAAGATAGTCTCAGGCTTAGTCATAGAAATAATAAAAATAAAAGTAAACCCAACGATATACAGTTAAAATTGTTTATTTTCTGTCATCTGAATATAAAGCTTGTTTTTAAAAATTTGTAGGTAGACAGAAGAACAGTGTGGAAATATTTTTCAAAACCCTTCCAAATCTAGATGAGAAGCTTGGCTTTTATTAAAACCTAAGGTAAATGGCAGTTGAGCTTGGTGAATAAATGGGGTTTAAGCACTTGCTTCAATGTTTTGCTGAGTAAAAGCCTAAGAATGCATTCTAAAAAAATAATCCAAATGTTTTCACCTTGGATGAAAAGATATATCTTTGCCTAAATGATATTTAAGTATTTGGTCTGTCAGTGTTTACAAGTGTATATACTACACTGATCCCTTGTTGCCCAAGAATTCCCTAATTTGGAAAACAACCAATGAAATACACCTAAGTCAGAAAAAAAAAAATCATACATAACCTAGAAAATTACTTCTTTCCCAGGCTGAAAGAATCATTTCAGAAGCCTTGAGCAGATCAGAGCGATATGAAAGAATGCACTAGAAATGACTAATTTGCAGAAACACTTTTATCAGTAAACCCAACCCCCACTCCAGTCTCTTTACAGCTGTCTTTGTCTACCACCTAAACTTTCATCTGAACAAGTAAAATCCAGTTACCTTAGTTTATTTAACCTCTTCCTCCAATATGCATTCTAAACTGACAGAATTAGGTTTAGGCATCCTTCTGTACATGTGTGTATAAAAATAGTTGAAAAAGCCCTTGTTTATGCTTTACTGAATATATGCCGCACCTGGTAACCATCTCTTACTTGCAGTATTCCTTATAGGAAATTTAAAAAGCTGTCCGTCACCTGGAAATGAGACATCTAAATAAGGCTTCCGTAAGTCATGAATGGAGTCACTTAGCACTATTGGTTTTGAGAGGAAGAGGGACGTTTATTCCCTAACAAAACTTCACTTATTTTTTGGACAGCCTTATTAGAGAAGGGTGGTTATAGGGTGTTTAAAGTGACTATATTAAGCTAATTTAGACATCTCATATCTGTCAAAGGTGTGATTTAGAGAACCTAAGTCAGCATCCATGTTTGGTGCAGTGAAGGCTCCAGAAGATGACAAGAGTGCAGCTAAACAGGGATAATCCCCATTGAAAAAATATCTTATGAGCTGGTGATTAACACCCTCTTTTCTGTATGGTTCAGGTCAGAGGTGTAAAAGGAGTATTTTTGGCCAACCAGAAAATTGATGGGAAAGTGACAACTCTGATAACCTACAACAAAGGCCGTGACTGGGATTTTCTAAACCCTCCAGACATGGATATGAATGGGAAACCAACAAACTGCAGACCTGTAAGTGGTTCTTTTTAGCCTGTTCTTTCTCTAAAGTGCAAGACAAGTATTTATGTGGCAGGATGTGCAGGAATTCCAACAGCCCAGGAGCTTTGTGCTGAGTTTAGTAGCCAAAGTAGGAGGCAAATCTTTGCACAAGCAGTGGTTTAACAAGCTATTAGTGCAGCCATCCTGTAGAGTGAGTAGTCAGGACTCTGTTGCTCTGCCTTTCACATGTTAGATCACTCTGACACAAAGAGGACATTGGTGTTGGTGTTGTCAACCACACAACCCAGCTCAGAATAATCATGACAACACTCCTTTGTGTCTGTATATAAGGGCACATCATCAGTCANTAAAGAGACATGCACAGAATCTGAATCCCAAGTCAACCTTCCCACATAGATGTTTGAACTGCCAGGATCTTAATCAGATTCATGGCTGTGCTGGCTCTAGATGGTAGAATATGGAATAAAGCCCAAGCAAGATGAAAATGCTGTGAAAGGAAAGAAAGCAGGTTCCTCATTTTTCCCCCTCTCCTTCCTTTTCTCCCCTGCACTAAGTGATTGAATTTCCTAGTGCATTTGACATGGAGGGGATTCTGAGCTTCTAGAATCCTGGATAACTAAGCCAACCACCCATACATGGGGTTTAGCACACAAGGAGCTCATGAGAGTTGGGGTATTAAAATATCCTAACCTAATATATTTTATATTTAAAAATATAAAAATATTTTTTTATTTTTTTAAAAAATTAATATTTTATTAAAATATTAAAACAGAATTTGTTTATCCAAAATGTATTTGCAAGTTCTAGGCTGTTACCACAACCAGCAAAACATTTTTTCTCTGTAGATTTGGGTCAGTTCCTTAGAAAAAAACTCCATGTATTTATAACCCATCTGTGCCTGCTGAAAGAAACATCTTCTCTTCACCTTAAATGCAGACCTTTGTTAAATGAATGTAACTAGTAGTTGGAGAAAAAAAAAAGGAAACAGCAAGTATTTAAAATACAAAATAAATAGTACATCCAGGAGTGAATCATATCAGCAAGGGCCAAATATTCCCAGTCATGCAAAGAGTTGGCTTTTTTGTGCATTTGGTTGTAATGAATGCTGCAGTTTTGTTAAATGTCAGCACATAAGCAGATTAGAGAACTGTGCTGTGCTGGAAATGGTGTGTGAGTTGATATACATTGTCAAGATTGTTTCTAAAATTCAAGCTTTCTCATAAATAATTGCAAGGGAAACAAGCACACTCTTCAGGAAAATTCAAATTTAATACAAGATCTTATCTCGTGCCATTGGGTGGAATATGAACACATAATATACATGTTGGGGCTAGAACTAACCATAGTAAGGTGTGATTGCTCACAGGTTGCTTCTAAAAATTACCCCATTAGCTTTAACATTGAGTTGTAATAATGCAGTTTGGTTTGAAATAAAA
Source organism: Ceyx cyanopectus (assembly GCA_013401355.1). Taxonomy (NCBI): domain Eukaryota; kingdom Metazoa; phylum Chordata; class Aves; order Coraciiformes; family Alcedinidae; genus Ceyx; species Ceyx cyanopectus. Next base: position 12,176 of record VYZU01023973.1, on the reverse strand, counting down.
TGACTAAGTTTGCCCAAGAGAAGACAGAGCCTGTAAATTTTTTATTTTATTTTTTTTTTCCCAGAGGTTAAACAGGTGAAGAGAGGGTGAATGTGTGGAGGTGGACTGGGTAAGGAAGCATTTCAGCATTGAGAGGTTGATTCAGCCCAGATCTGACTGCATTTACTTCCTATAAAATGCAATTGTGCTTGTAGTTCAGTGTTATTTTAAAGGGTATTATGTTGTATTTTGCTGTTGTAACCTATTTATCTACTATTTCTATGATGTGGGTCACATGGCTTCAGTGTAAAAGTCAGGTTGCTGTTATAAATCACATCATTTGTAGAATAACATTTTAGAGATGTCCATGTTTAAAAGAAAAAGGCAGAGCTTTAATTTTAACTGTAGTGTGCAGTAAGGCCATGCTACTGTAATTTTTATATTTTGAGGTATAAACTACATTTTATTAGTGGATTAGATTTCTGACACTGAGAGAACTATATATCTTTTTGAAGTACATTTGGAAATACAAGTGGAATTATCATTCTCCTCCCCCTTTCTCCCTTTCTTCATATGCTATTGCATTCCTTTTTTTTTTAAGGTATTGCTCACTTTCCTAGTGGAGAAGCTGAGGTGCACAGGTCTGAGCCACAAGAGAGCAGCTAATCAGGGATAATCCCCATTGAAAAAATATCTTATGAGCTGGTGATTAACACCCTCTTTTCTGTATGGTTCAGGTCAGAGGTGTAAAAGGAGTATTTTTGGCCAACCAGAAAATTGATGGGAAAGTGACAACTCTGATAACCTACAACAAAGGCCGTGACTGGGATTTTCTAAACCCTCCAGACATGGATATGAATGGGAAACCAACAAACTGCAGACCTGTAAGTGGTTCTTTTTAGCCTGTTCTTTCTCTAAAGTGCAAGACAAGTATTTATGTGGCAGGATGTGCAGGAATTCCAACAGCCCAGGAGCTTTGTGCTGAGTTTAGTAGCCAAAGTAGGAGGCAAATCTTTGCACAAGCAGTGGTTTAACAAGCTATTAGTGCAGCCATCCTGTAGAGTGAGTAGTCAGGACTCTGTTGCTCTGCCTTTCACATGTTAGATCACTCTGACACAAAGAGGACATTGGTGTTGGTGTTGTCAACCACACAACCCAGCTCAGAATAATCATGACAACACTCCTTTGTGTCTGTATATAAGGGCACATCATCAGTCAAATAGAATCAAAGAATGGTTAGGGCTGGAAGGGCCTCCAAGGGGCATCTAGTGCAGCCCCCCTGCAGTGAGCAGGGACACCTTCAACTCTAGCCCAGGCTGCTCAGAGCCTTGGCCAACCTCACCTGGAATAGCTCCAGGGATGGGGCCTCAACCACCTGCCTGGGGAGCCTGTTCCACTGATCCACCACCCTCAAGGGAAAGAACTTCTTCCTGATATCCAGTCTAAATCTGCTCTAATTTAAACCCATTACCCCTTGTCCTTTCACTACAGGCCTCACAAACAGGCCCTCTCCAGCCTTCCTGGAGCTCCTTCAGGTACTGGAAGGTGCTCTAAGGTCACCCCAGAACCTTCTCCAGACTGAACAACTCCAGTTCCTTCAGCCTGTCCTTGTAGCAGAGCTTTTTCAGCCCCCTGATCACCAAATAGAACTCACCAATCCCTGTTCTCTTTCCCTCTTTTATTTCACCTTAAAATAAGGTAACCCTACAGGCCTGCAGGGCCTGATCCAAAGCTCTCTGAGATGAGTGGAAAGATGGCAGGGGCAGCAGCTCCCAGGCACTGCTGGTCAGCCCATGGCCACATTGCCATCAGTAATAACCTTTGAGTGCACAGACAGCAAGAAGCAGTAAGATACTTAGCCTTGAGAGATGGCTGGATGTGTCCAGGAGTCATGATGCTATTTTTTAATACCACTTCTTTTCTACAAAAAAGACATTTTAGTTGGAACAGTTGGGTTTAATCATCATTTTGCCAATTACCTGGCACAAACCAGCATGCAATACTTGTTGCTGTTAGCATTTTAAAGCAAATATTCTATCAGAAGGGTTATTATACAGTCATTTCATCCTGACTTCTTTAAGTGTGGAAATGTGGTGCACTATGCATCAGAGATTCTGGTTAGAAAGCTAGGCTGGAATTTCTGGGAAACAACCATTCTCTTTGTCTACAAAGACAAACATTGCTGAAGCTGCTGGCCAGTTGTTATTGCAGGATCATAAATGATTTTAAAATCTCTTGTTTCTTCCTCCTCCCCAAGCCTGATTGTTACCTTCATCTCCACCTCCGCTGGGCAGACAACCCTTATGTGTCAGGAACAGTCCACACAAAGGACACTGCACCAGGGCTCATCATGGGAGCAGGTAAATGCATGTTAATTTGGAAGACATAAATTGTGGCAATGATCCTTTTAAATCTAATATTTTGGTTTATTTTTCCCTACAAAAGAATCCTTTTTATCCTTGTGATTCATCTATACATTTAATATCCTTTTCTTTTTCTGTGTTTCAGAATTATTGAAATAACTGCTCTAAGAGCTTTTAAAAATCACATTATTTTATTCTTTTTTGTGAGTTATGTTTAGGTAAAATGCACACACGTACTGTTTCTCTTTTTGTGAAAGTATATCCATTTTTAATCAATAATATTTTCTATTTTAACTAACACTAGTTCCTTCTAAAGCTTACTAAACTGAAAAGTTTGAGAATATTAAGTTGAGCGTAATTTGGTGTTTAAAAAGAATGACATCTGCTGTTACTTCAATATAACTGTAGATGTCAAGTTTCCTCCTAGTATAATTGGACTTTATTTTACCAGAGACAGATCTGTCTGGTGAAATGCTGCTATATTTTTATTGACACAAATGAGATGAAGTGTTTGTACAGTGTCTTTGTAGGTACTTTTCTATTAAGGTTTAATTTAAGTTTTATGAATTCCAATATTTCAAAAGCTAATTTCCATATCAGGGATGTTCTTTTTACATAAAGATGTTCCTATTCTAATACAGGTCCTTAAGTTTAGCCTTGTCATATTGTACATGGATGCATGCTAGTAGCAAATTAGGTTTAATTAATTAGTCCATTGCTTCTGTTCCATTTTCCTCTGTCCTTGCATCATACTCTGATATGGTGAACTGATATTTGTGGAGATGTTGGGTGGTTTTCTTTTGGTTGGGTTTTGGTGAAGGTTTTTTCCTTGCACTGATCTCACTATTAGGGAAGACAGGTTGAAGAGTAACTTTTTGCCCTGAATTCCCCTAGGATGAGGGGACATTTTCTCACTGGGATATTCTCTGACTGTGCTAGGTAGGTAAAGCTCTCAACAGCTTTCCAAACTGTAAGTCTTTTAGGTGACACCCAGATATTGTTGTGAAGAGATCTGCTGTGCTAAATCTGCCTTGATTGTGGAGCAATGTATAATGCCATGGCAATGGTAGAGGCAGCAGCTGGATAAAAAGCTGGGAGGTATGGTGGGAAAGTGGGAAAAGTTTGCCCAAGATCAGTGCAGGGTGTCCTTTCTCTGGTAGAAGGTCATGTAACTGCAAACACAACCCAGTAAATTATTATTGAGTCTTAAAATTCTTAAAGAGCAACCACATCCCCATCCCCTTGCCAACTGCTGACCCAAATCAGTCTGATTTTGATTTGAATTTACATTTTTTGGATGCTCAAGTCATCTGGATTCAGTGCACATGCTTAGGCTTATCTGGCAAACCTGATATCCTTGTAAATTTACACTTTTTATCAGAAATACTTTCTATAGAATGAGCCTGAATTTTTTTTTTTCCTGCCCTGATCCTTGAAGCTGATAATCCTGTGCAAATGAACAGAAGCACTAGGTTCTTAGCACACACAGAAATCAGATTATTTGGACCACAGCAAGATGCTGTTGGAATTTTACTGATGGATTTAGGGAGGACACCTCTGCTGGAAAGGAGTGATGATAAAGATCTCTGAATGTCATTTGATCACAGGGTGTCTAGGAACCATCAGTGCCTTGTGCTGTGAAAAAGGGAGATGTGTTCTGAGGGTGAAGTAGGGAAATAATTGCCAACAGAGAGAGGGAAATATTAATACTCTGGCAAAATCTTGTAGAGTGACTTTATAATAAGAATGTTTACAATTATGATCATAGTTTTCAGGACCAGATGCTACGAAGGATTACTTGGCAGTTGGTGGAAATAGAGAATATTCACAAGAGACACCTCCTTAGCTGAAAAAATAAAGAATAAAATAATTTAAATACATATATAACAAGAAATATTATAAATAATATTTTTTTCCTGAACATTTTACCCCATGAAGTAGAAACAAGTGGTGTAAACAAGTAGATAAGGACTGGAAATTAGAATATAGTTTCTAACCATGAAGTTGATCTTCTCAATGAGAGCAGTGTGGCTATCAATCAAAAAGGAAACAAGAAAAAAATCTCTTTAACAGTGAGTTTATCTACTTTATAGGAAGCTTAACCAACACAGCTGCTTGTGGAAATGGAAAACTTCACCTGTGACTTAAGGATAGTTTTGATTCCATGCTGGAAAATCAGAGCACAGGGACTACTGGATATTATTTTANAGATCAGTGCAGGGTGTCCTTTCTCTGGTAGAAGGTCATGTAACTGCAAACACAACCCAGTAAATTATTATTGAGTCTTAAAATTCTTAAAGAGCAACCACATCCCCATCCCCTTGCCAACTGCTGACCCAAATCAGTCTGATTTTGATTTGAATTTACATTTTTTGGATGCTCAAGTCATCTGGATTCAGTGCACATGCTTAGGCTTATCTGGCAAACCTGATATCCTTGTAAATTTACACTTTTTATCAGAAATACTTTCTATAGAATGAGCCTGAATTTTTTTTTTTCCTGCCCTGATCCTTGAAGCTGATAATCCTGTGCAAATGAACAGAAGCACTAGGTTCTTAGCACACACAGAAATCAGATTATTTGGACCACAGCAAGATGCTGTTGGAATTTTACTGATGGATTTAGGGAGGACACCTCTGCTGGAAAGGAGTGATGATAAAGATCTCTGAATGTCATTTGATCACAGGGTGTCTAGGAACCATCAGTGCCTTGTGCTGTGAAAAAGGGAGATGTGTTCTGAGGGTGAAGTAGGGAAATAATTGCCAACAGAGAGAGGGAAATATTAATACTCTGGCAAAATCTTGTAGAGTGACTTTATAATAAGAATGTTTACAATTATGATCATAGTTTTCAGGACCAGATGCTACGAAGGATTACTTGGCAGTTGGTGGAAATAGAGAATATTCACAAGAGACACCTCCTTAGCTGAAAAAATAAAGAATAAAATAATTTAAATACATATATAACAAGAAATATTATAAATAATATTTTTTTCCTGAACATTTTACCCCATGAAGTAGAAACAAGTGGTGTAAACAAGTAGATAAGGACTGGAAATTAGAATATAGTTTCTAACCATGAAGTTGATCTTCTCAATGAGAGCAGTGTGGCTATCAATCAAAAAGGAAACAAGAAAAAAATCTCTTTAACAGTGAGTTTATCTACTTTATAGGAAGCTTAACCAACACAGCTGCTTGTGGAAATGGAAAACTTCACCTGTGACTTAAGGATAGTTTTGATTCCATGCTGGAAAATCAGAGCACAGGGACTACTGGATATTATTTTAATTTATAAAGTAATTAAATGGTGAGAAGCATTAAAGCCTAGAGCATTTGGGGAAAAAGGCAATAAAAGGAGGGTAAAATTGCATCTTTTTAAACTCACATTTTACAAAGAAAAATTCCACTCTATTAAAGTTGCATAAATGGTTTTGAGGAATGCATATTTTTAGCTTGTGTAGATATAAATTGTGCAGGTAGAATAGTACATTTTATAGCTGCATATTAAAGTGTTTGTCTAAATAAATGCTTTCCCCCCCTTTAAGGAATGTAATAGAATTCTGCATTTACATTTGATTTTCATGCATTTTAATCTTGGCAACAGCTTCTATTTCTCCTAACATCAGCTATGAAATGTGTGTCAATTGATGTGTAAATTTTGACTATAAACTTAGGAAGGATTTTTCTATGAAAAAATATTGAGAGAAGTGTAGATTATTCAGGTGCTAGTTTACAATAATTGTCTGCTTAGCCTCCAATCCAGATGGCAAATCAGCCAAGCATTCCATTCTGAATTGAAGAAGTGCTAGAAAAGTTGTTTACTTTCTGTCCTATCAGGCTCAAATATATTGCATATGTTGTGATAAATTGATATCATTTTTCACAAGGTAGCAAAGCAGGATGCCCCTGTAAAAAGGCTGTGGGGAAGGGGAGATGATGGAGCATTTTTGTGTGACCCTGTAGGGACCTGCCAAAATGCCTCAGCAAAGACAACTTCTAATTACACTCTTGAGTTCTGGATGTGTTTTTACAGCTACACCACCTTCCCAGAGAGCTTGGCTGCCCACCAGTCATCACTAAAATACACTTCTTGCTTCCACATCCCTGTGCCACCAGCTGCTAAACTGGCATGTGCAAAGTTACAAACACCTTGGGGAACTGCGTTGGGCACTAGTGATGTCATGTGCAAAGTTTTACTGTGTCACTGGCTGCCACACCACAAATATGGTTCATAATTCTCCTCAGACACAGCACAGAAGCTTTCAGGATGTCTCAGCTCTTGTGAATTTGCAGTTGTTATTAATTAATTATGTTATTATTAATGTTATTAATGTCAGGATGTTCTGTGTTTCATTGGGTGTGAGATGGAGCTGTTGGTAGAGGTGCTTTGTTATTTGCTGGCTTAATCTAGTAACAAGATGCACTGCAAGGGAGCTAGAGCCATCCATGAGAATGAACTACTCCCAAAGGTCAAAGTGCAGCAAAATCCTTTTTTTTTCCACAGCAGTACACTAGCCTCTATAGCAAGTTTGGCATCCATTGTGTTTTGGGACAGAATGGCATTTGTCTCTAATTATAACCGAGTTCATAATCTCCTTTTCCTCATTTACCAAGAAGAGGCAATAAAGGTAAAATCAAAACTGGGAGAAGTCATGTCTGTCTTGTTACAAAGCTGCAATTACAAAGCTGCTGCTAATATCCTTCAGTCATTACCCTATCAGCTGGATGTAAAAGGCTTTCTAATGAAACACAAGTTGATGCTGTTTAGTTTACAGACTAATTCTCCATTAGCTCAGGCAATTTACCACTCCACTTTTTTAAAGTGCAGACCCATAGCAATTCTCAAAGACCTACTCATGCAAGTAGATTTCAGTAAGTGGTGAAAAGAGGGAGAATAAACATCATTTATCCAGTAGCAAAACTAACAATGCATTCATTAGAGGTATCTGTGCAAAGATGAGTGTAGACTGACAGCAGTGCTTTAGATTCTAGCAAGCAAGTAAGTATTTCTGCCATGAGGAACTGCAGACACACAAGAATATACCCATTTGCAGAAACATACATCAGTGAAAACATACCAAGAATAACAAAAGAAATAGGTTTTGTATAAACAGCAAATCAAATCTCAATTCTTTCAGTCCTGAGAAGGTGATTTCTCATTCATGTCTCCTAGTGACCAGATTGATTTTTGCTACACGAAGCTGATTGGATCTCATCCTAATTCCTGATGTGAGACACAGGAAAATAAAATATTTTTTCCTAATCTTTGCTTGTGTGGGTTTTTAGGATTCCGAATTATACGTTCAAAATGTGCACTCACCAGATAGATTTAAATAAAGCTGTATGTGGGTTTACACAGCTGCTGTCACATCCTGTGGCAGTCATGCAGGACAGCCCTGCACTTTGAGTCTAAGCTGGATTTAAATTGTACAGTTCTTGAGGTCTTCAGCATCCAAACAAACCTGGTTCTTAAGTGTGTCTTCAGTCCACATGACTTTCACCCATACTCTACTGACCTTATCAAATCTCACTGCCTACAGGAATAAAGTCTTCTTTCCAAAGTGACCTGGCCAACTAACTCTGCACTAAATTATTTGATAAATGAGAGAGCATGAAGTGGATTGGAAAGGTGAAAACCCCAGAAGGGGCTGTAGCATCCTCTGAAATGTTAGATGCAATTGAAAGAAATGAGCTGACTCCTATAAATTCCCTGATTCAACATGAATATCCTACTCCTGTCTAGGTTCTCTAGGGTTAAATACTGCTGAATTACAACAATTAAATGGTGGCCACATGCAGTCTTGGTGGTTCAAATAGAGTGTGTATTTTGAGCAGTGGGTGCTGTCATTCCTTGCAGGGACCTTTCAGCACTACTGAGTATGCTCTGCATAAACAGGTCTATTTTGGTAGTTAAACCCAGCTATTTATATAACACACAAGTGCAATTTCATACTGCTATTGAAATCTCAAGTGTTTTTGTTTCCTCATCTCCTCTGTGTAAGAGGATCTGATAACTTTTATCTCATTTTTACTGCAAAAGCATGCAAACCATGTATTTAAGTCCGAATCCCCTGGAGGTTTTAATTTAGAAGGAATACTGTGCTCTGATTGCTTCTCCCCTAGAACTCTGTGCTTTAATAGTTTACTCTTTGAAATGATGCACATTAGAAGGTGAAGTCTCAGTGGTGGGGACTGCATCTGCTAAGGTCATCTTCCACTAGTTTCTTTTATCACTGCTGTTTGCAGCAATCTGAGTGCTAGCTGCTGCTCCTCAGTGCTTTGTGGTAAAATAGTCACTAGTTTCCTGCTATTGAGGTAAATCAAATAATTCTGCTGCAGCTTCT
>VYZU01023972.1:0-26632 GCA_013401355.1 Ceyx cyanopectus | reverse complement strand
CCCGCCGCGCCGGCGCGAGACCGCCGTTTCGTCGCGGCCGGAGCGGAGTTGAGGGGAGAGGGCAAGGAGGAGAACGGGCGCCCTTGTCATCAGGCGTTCGCCAAGGGCAGCCCTCCCGGGCGAAGGCCCTTGAGGGTCGGCGGGCCCCGCCGCTGCCACCGCCTACCCCGCCCGTCGCCCCTGGCAACGGACGAAGCCTCCGCGGCGGCGGCGGGACTTGGCACGAAGACCGTGTCCAGGGTCCAAGGCCCGGGCAGCGCCTTGCCTGGGCTGCGGGCCGGGGGCTGTCCCGCCTCCTGGCACCATGGCCGCCGAAGTGGTGGTTGTGGGATCCTGTATGACCGACCTGGTCAGGTTAGTACCGGAGGGGCCCCGGCGTGCTGCCGGTTTCCTGCCCTCTGTGGACGAAGGGTCCCCGAGGTCAAGGGAGCTCAGGGCGTCATGGTGCCCGGGGCGGAGCAGAGACTCCTTGCGTCTCCCAAGGGTAGACAGGGCCGGGCTGCACCCACCCCTCTTGCCCTGGGCCACGGAAGCGGGTGTCAGGCCTCTCTCCAGGAGAAGGGGGGTCGGCGCCAGGTGCGGCGGCGGGGAGCGCTCAGCCCTGGTCAGAGGGAACCGAGGTGAGGGGTTGGCTGCAGTAGGGGAAGGAGCGGAACCGCCGGTGGAGGCGGCTGGGCACGGGTGATGTCAGCCCTGCAAATAATTCTGTGAAAGAAGACTGTGGGAACGGGGAGAAGTTTGAACGTGTTGTCTGCTGAAGCTTTGATCAGCTGTCTGTAACTTTAGGGGGAAGAGAGACTTGGGTTTGTGTTTTCAGCTGTGTTAGGTGGCTCGGTGTTAGCCTTGCCAGAAAAGCTGCGTTTCATAGTAACCTGCTTGGGAAATCATGAACTTTGATACTCTTTTATCAGCAGAGGAGTTTGAAACGATTTTATGAAGGTAAATAAAGCTGGTCAACTGTAACACGTTTTCAGTTCAAAGCACTCTTCTCCACTAGAAAAATGCTTACTAGAAAAGAAAGAAAGCTTTATTTTTTTAGTTATTTTTAGAAACTGGATTTAGCTACATTAAAAAGTAGGTTTATAAGTTGGTTACTTACAGACAACATTTTATGTGAACATTTTGAAAGAAGAGAGCTAGAGAAAGAGGCCTCCCAAGATATTCATATCCAAACAGATTGGAAGTGGAAATAGGAAACTCTCAAAAAATTTAGCACCTCTGCACCCCAAAGGTGATTTTTAAGTAATGAAATCCTTTGTTAAAGGAATGTCTTAATTACTCCTTATTAATTTTCTGGGCGTTTTGCTTTTAGAATTAGATGCTTGGGTCTCGTAATTATATGTTTTCTGTAAATAGGTAAGGTTTGGAAACTTTTTTTAAAATATTGAAGTACAGAAGTTCATGAAAGGTCCTGGTTCCAGCAGCCTGTGTTTTGTAGTGAACACTAAATATAAAAATTATTCAAGCAAAATTGCAAGAGTTGGCAATGATGCAAATGTTAACCTAAAGTGGCTGACCTTGTCAGTCCCAGTAAACTTCCAAATCAGTCTTTGATTTGCACTATTTTAACCACATCTGTTTTGAAACGATATAGGCAGACTTGGTTAAAATAGAATTGAAAAGTATATGTGTCTGGTCTGCATCATCTTTCCCTGCTGGGAATTCTGTAGTAAAAGAAACGATTACTCAATCAGCAGACACTTATATCAAAGCCTGTGGGTCAAGAAAGTGTAGAATACATGATTAGAAGAATATGCTGAGGAGTAAGTACAGTTGAGACACAGACATGTGTTGCAGAAATTATGAAAACCTTTAAATAATCGTAGAACCTGTGTCAGAAAGATTTAATTCTTTATGTGATCTGAAGAACACACTGGCAGCTTTCCAAGAATAGTTGTCTTGTAAGTCAGAATAAGAGCTTGTAGAACTGATCTTGACGTTATGTGTGAATGAGCTATCAGATGCTTGTGATGTTATATTGAAATACAAAACATGGTGCTCTGACCTCAAGACAATCTTTTTGCTGTCTCTCTAAAATGTGGGGGGAATTTAAAAAAATTGTCTACCAATTTAAGCACTGCTGACAGCCACAGCTTTGGACTTCTTGACACTTAAACAAAACAGAAACCACCCCCACCTTTTTTTTTTCTGCTAACTTGATATGATAGAGATGCAGTCATTTATTTGAAGCCATATTAATTGGCCATATTGTAACCAAAGATTAAACTAGAAGTTGCATCCATAGAGGCTGTTACACTGAGATTAAATGGTTGAAGAAAAGCCATTTCACTTTTCAGTCAGCTGAGAGGGTTTCTTAAATTGTACAAATGCTATCACAAGAATGTATCTGACTCACCATTATTAGCCTCTACTTTAAGAAGCAGTGAAGGGCTTTTTATTAGTGATAAGCTAATTTGCTCAACTGTAAAAGAAGGGTTAGCCTCATTCTTTCTGTCACTAGCACATCACTTTAGGCACTTAAAATAATAGAGTGGGTTTAAATTTGTCCACCATGAGTTTAATCTGACCAACTTCTTCATGTAGTACCTAAGTAGATATAGTTTAAATGTATCTTGTTTTACAAAAAATCAGGTAAAATTACTGTAAAACATTGATCTGTAAGCTGGGATGTGACTGGCTAGGTGGAGAGCAAAGCCATGAAATAGGGAACGATAAGCAGCAAGCTTTATTAACTGTGATAAAAATTGCCAGGTTAGGGTTATGATTGATGCCAGAAGGTTATCTCTTGACCATCTTTACAGCCACCACTAAATCCCAGATATCTACTCTAGGTTTAAAGCTAGGGTTCATTTCAGAAGGGATGAAAGAGCATCAAGTCTTCATGAGTTTGTAATTTATGCTGATGTTTCAGTTTGTAAAAGGCAAGGACAGCAGTGATCACGTTAAATGCCTGTCTGATAACCATTTAGAGGAGACTCAGTAAACTAAATTAGGAGTGAGAGTCGCACAAAGGAGGTCAGACACATTTTTAGATACATTGTGTTCAATAGGCATGTTCACCACTCAACATTAAAGCCTATCTTTCCTAGGAGATAAGCATATTGATGAGATTCTGCCAGAGCTGGACAACACTGTGTTACAACTTAGACCTGCAAAATGCCACGTGGGCTCTTTAGAATACACTCTTGGCCCTCTGTCTGTAAAGCTAAAACCTCAGGAGTGGCAGACATTAAATTGTAAACATTCCCGGGTTTGTAGAGGCAAGGTACCAAAAATCAGAAAGATAAGCTTCAAGCTACTGTTGGACATATGGTAGCCAGATTCAGCACTATAAAAAAAAAGCAAAAAAAAAAAAAGCTAGCACATAATGTTTTCGCTCAATACAGTAAACTAATGATTTAAAGAAGCCTAACCTCCATGTGAAATGGAAATCTACAATTTGTAATTTGCTATGTCTTATGTAATGACCAAAAAGGAAAACGACAGTAACCTTCTGTTGAAAATGGTATTCAGATGTGATTTGAGGGAATAAGTAAATACAGAAGAAAGAGTAGTGTGCCTTATTTCTTTTAAAGGGAAGAGGCCCAGTGGTTTGCTTTTAAAACACTGTTCTCATTGGAAATTCTTTTCTCATTGTCCTGTAGCGCTGCAGTGGCAGAATGTGGGTTTTCTAAAGTGAAGTTAGTATAATCAAAACAACCTCACGTACATACATGCAGTAAACCACACTCTTTTGGCTTAATAGTACCAGGAACAAAACATATTTGTGGTCACAATCACAATCAACACTTCATTGGCAATAGCAAGCAACAATAGTAGAAAACAAAAACAGCATTATTCTATATGATCTAGATATCAAACCAGATGGATACCATCCATAGTATTATTTAAATAGTTTCTGATCTGACTCATATTTGCAGGCTGGTCGTGGCATTGGCATTTTAATTCATATTAAATCAGGACAAGACTAAACATATAAACCAATGAGAGTCAGACACACTAAAACAATTAGAATAAACAGGAGAAACTTTGGCATGGCAATTGAAAACAGCAGAAGCAAAGAACAAAATGTAAGATGGGAAAACAGTCTATGGATAGTCAAAACTGTTTTGTTTCACTTGAGAGAATGAGAGCACAGTTCAAATACTGGAAAACTGTGGTTTTTACGATGTTCAAAATTTGAAGTCTTAATTTTGTGTGAACCTCTTTCCTTCCCTCATGTTGCTTCTGCTCTCTGTAAGGAGCAGAACCAAAAAAAAAAAGTTATGCTTTCAGTCCCCTGTTGTAACAACTGCCATTAATAATAATTAGAAGTAGTAAACTGATTGAAAGCATTCAGCAAGAGAAGGAAGAAACAGCAGGGAAAGCATCGAGCTACAAAGTGCTATGTTGTTGGACTTGACTGGAGAGTGGTGGCAAACACACATCTGGAATGAACATCTCAGAGTAGCCTGATGGATGCATCAAATCTTCTTCATTAACTGAGCACAATCTCTGCTCTGTTCTGTCCATGAACCAAAGCTAGGCCTGTGGTTTTTTTTAAAGTGCAATATTTGTGACAATAATTTCAGGGTTGTATTTTTTTTTTTTTGTGGGAATATGGAAAGGAATTTTGTTTCAGTGAGCAGAGAAAGTCTCATATACAACTTGCTTTTTTGCTTTGCTTTGTTTCTAGATCTCTCACATATGTTCTCTTTTCCACCATTTCTTATGCATACAGTCACTGAGTTTTAATGATTTTCCTTGCCTTTTTTTTTTTTTCCTGCTCTTCATCTTCTCCTAGCAGCAAAGTGTTCTAGATCATACAAATCCATTTCATTTGTGTTTTTGTTTTTATCTGTAATGCTTCCCCTGCAGGAGCCACTCCTCATTCTAGTCAATCTGCCATTGCCAGCAGCATGGGAAAGCACAGCTATGAAGGAATACAAGCTTAGTCCAGTTGAGGAAATTAATCTTTTGGATCCAAAGAAAGGCATCAAGGCATGAGAGAATGTGTCATCTGTGAATTGTTTAGTTTATGTAATAGTGAAAAATCTGGGCTTGATTTCAGAGCCTGTACTATTCCCTTGTCTTCTTCTCTGACCTAAGAAGGGTGTATAGTAAAACACAGGATGCAAAGGCAGAGTTTTGTTGTTCTGCCCTGATTTTAGAGGACCTAAATGTGGTTTAGAGAAACTCCTCTTTGCCTTCTCTTACCTGGCAGGGAGAAATCTGTATCTTGGCCTAAAAATAAAAGCAGGATAAAAATCAAGTTGATTAAATCCTCGGTAATGGAATTCAGTTAGATATTTGTGTTCTTTCATACACAACTTCTGAGTATCTATAGTGGCCCAGACACTGCTCATCCAATCTCATTCATATCAAAAGAAGCTTTTCACTTCTGTAAACTGTCATTAAAATGACATGTCCCCCCCAAAATCTGAGTTACCAGTTTATTTTAGGGTGAGACAGTTTAATGTGTTAGAAGTTTTTGGTGTAATCCTCCAGACCTGAAAAGCCTCTAACAAAGTTCCTCTAACAAAAAAATGACAAAATATTGAAGAAGCTTTTCACTTCTGTAAACTGTCATTAAAATGACATGTCCCCCCCAAAATCTGAGTTACCAGTTTATTTTAGGGTGAGACAGTTTAATGTGTTAGAAGTTTTTGGTGTAATCCTCCAGACCTGAAAAGCCTCTAACAAAGTTCCTCTANACACTGTTCTCATTGGAAATTCTTTTCTCATTGTCCTGTAGCGCTGCAGTGGCAGAATGTGGGTTTTCTAAAGTGAAGTTAGTATAATCAAAACAACCTCACGTACATACATGCAGTAAACCACACTCTTTTGGCTTAATAGTACCAGGAACAAAACATATTTGTGGTCACAATCACAATCAACACTTCATTGGCAATAGCAAGCAACAATAGTAGAAAACAAAAACAGCATTATTCTATATGATCTAGATATCAAACCAGATGGATACCATCCATAGTATTATTTAAATAGTTTCTGATCTGACTCATATTTGCAGGCTGGTCGTGGCATTGGCATTTTAATTCATATTAAATCAGGACAAGACTAAACATATAAACCAATGAGAGTCAGACACACTAAAACAATTAGAATAAACAGGAGAAACTTTGGCATGGCAATTGAAAACAGCAGAAGCAAAGAACAAAATGTAAGATGGGAAAACAGTCTATGGATAGTCAAAACTGTTTTGTTTCACTTGAGAGAATGAGAGCACAGTTCAAATACTGGAAAACTGTGGTTTTTACGATGTTCAAAATTTGAAGTCTTAATTTTGTGTGAACCTCTTTCCTTCCCTCATGTTGCTTCTGCTCTCTGTAAGGAGCAGAACCAAAAAAAAAAAGTTATGCTTTCAGTCCCCTGTTGTAACAACTGCCATTAATAATAATTAGAAGTAGTAAACTGATTGAAAGCATTCAGCAAGAGAAGGAAGAAACAGCAGGGAAAGCATCGAGCTACAAAGTGCTATGTTGTTGGACTTGACTGGAGAGTGGTGGCAAACACACATCTGGAATGAACATCTCAGAGTAGCCTGATGGATGCATCAAATCTTCTTCATTAACTGAGCACAATCTCTGCTCTGTTCTGTCCATGAACCAAAGCTAGGCCTGTGGTTTTTTTTAAAGTGCAATATTTGTGACAATAATTTCAGGGTTGTATTTTTTTTTTTTTGTGGGAATATGGAAAGGAATTTTGTTTCAGTGAGCAGAGAAAGTCTCATATACAACTTGCTTTTTTGCTTTGCTTTGTTTCTAGATCTCTCACATATGTTCTCTTTTCCACCATTTCTTATGCATACAGTCACTGAGTTTTAATGATTTTCCTTGCCTTTTTTTTTTTTTCCTGCTCTTCATCTTCTCCTAGCAGCAAAGTGTTCTAGATCATACAAATCCATTTCATTTGTGTTTTTGTTTTTATCTGTAATGCTTCCCCTGCAGGAGCCACTCCTCATTCTAGTCAATCTGCCATTGCCAGCAGCATGGGAAAGCACAGCTATGAAGGAATACAAGCTTAGTCCAGTTGAGGAAATTAATCTTTTGGATCCAAAGAAAGGCATCAAGGCATGAGAGAATGTGTCATCTGTGAATTGTTTAGTTTATGTAATAGTGAAAAATCTGGGCTTGATTTCAGAGCCTGTACTATTCCCTTGTCTTCTTCTCTGACCTAAGAAGGGTGTATAGTAAAACACAGGATGCAAAGGCAGAGTTTTGTTGTTCTGCCCTGATTTTAGAGGACCTAAATGTGGTTTAGAGAAACTCCTCTTTGCCTTCTCTTACCTGGCAGGGAGAAATCTGTATCTTGGCCTAAAAATAAAAGCAGGATAAAAATCAAGTTGATTAAATCCTCGGTAATGGAATTCAGTTAGATATTTGTGTTCTTTCATACACAACTTCTGAGTATCTATAGTGGCCCAGACACTGCTCATCCAATCTCATTCATATCAAAAGAAGCTTTTCACTTCTGTAAACTGTCATTAAAATGACATGTCCCCCCCAAAATCTGAGTTACCAGTTTATTTTAGGGTGAGACAGTTTAATGTGTTAGAAGTTTTTGGTGTAATCCTCCAGACCTGAAAAGCCTCTAACAAAGTTCCTCTAACAAAAAAATGACAAAATATTGAAGAAGGAAAATGTCTGGTTGGGTGTTTCTTAACACAAAATAACTAGGTCAAGTCCACCGATGATTTTTTTAACCCATTACAAGAGCTGCATTTGCAAAGCAAGGCTACAAACCCCAAGTGAGAGACAATGAACCATTGATCCCAGCTGGCATTTTGTGAAAGAAACTGTTGTTTGTGTAACAGAGGATGCAGTGGGTCCTCTCTGAGAAGGACTGGTGGGGCTAGGACACCTGCTCAACACTTGTCTGGCTCTTAGCCATAAAAACTTTTTTTCCCCTCTTCCTAAATGGAAAAGTGGAAGTTTTCAAAATCTTTGGAAATACGAACATGAAACTGGTCACACAATGTCTTTTAACTTAAGAACAACAGAAGTGTTGCTTTCTGCATTCTATTTAATTGAAACCTCCCTGCTCTTTCATTTGATGTCTTAAGCTACTGTGTACTGTAATTAAGATCTGTCTTTCCTTCCAGAATCAATTCCATTTCAATTGAAGCAATAACTAATATGACTCTTGTTTTCTAGACTTGTTTATCTAGTTCAGTTTTAATAGTATGTGTTCAGTAGTGCTTTTGAGCTCAAGAATAGCCCTTGTGGTACTACAGTCAGGCTTGTACTATATGAATTCCACAGCTGAAGTAATTTCTTTAGCTTTCTAGTAACCAAAAGGTAGCACTACTTGTCCTACTCTGCATTTGGCAAACATCTTGAATTTGAAAGAAGGGCAGGGGCAGTTTGCTTTGTAAAAAGATAGGAGAAAGGTAATTGGAGGTTGGTCTTTAAGAGAGAAAAAAAATAATAGAAAATGCAAAGGGTTTTACTGCAGAAAGCATGAATAGCCCACGGTGTTGATGTTGAGATAAAAGACAGTGAAACTGCAGTCCTAAGTGACAGCTCCCCAACTATCCAGAAGCCCCCTTTTTTCCTGCTGCTGGCTCTGTTTGCCCGCTGGCTTTTTTGCAGTTCTCTCACATAGTTGCATGGCAAGGTTCAGGGAAAAGCTCTGTTGTAGCCCTGCTGTCTTCATCCAGGACCAACATTTTGGAAGCTATGTCACTCAGCAAGTCCTCTGTTACCTCCCTCACATTAATGTGTTCCCAGCTGCCTGCTTCTGTTCCTACCAGCTGCAGTGTCTGGTCTGTTTAAGTTTGTAAGTTGCTTTGAGATCCTTCAAGATGAAAGGTTCTACTTAAGTGAGATCATTATCACCTTCAGCATTTCTCCACTCCCTGTTCTGGGCTCAAGCTTCTTGTCTCATCTCAACTTGGGGTCCTGCACACTACTCAACATTCCCAGCTCACAGCAAAACAAAGCTTACAGATTTCAACTTCCAATCCTTGAGTTGTTTGATGCCTCTCAGAGTACTTCAGAGATGAAGGTATTATTATTTTCCTAAGCCAATGCCAGAATACTTAGCACTTGCCACACTGAGATTGTACTTCTACATTTGCATCTGACTGAATGTTATTTTTTGTGCTTCAGGAGACTGTACATAGTTCTCTTCCTCCCACTTCTGAAGTACTTACTCATTCTAGGATGTATTCCAGCTACAATGTTGTTCTGTGATCCTACACTGTATTCTTATAGCCATACTTTGTTCATGTTATTGTGGTTAAACTGTAAGCCTATCAGGGCAGGGATTTCACTCTTGTCTGGTGTAGTGAACTTATGGAGTGGAACCCTGACATGAGTTCAGATGGCTCAAGGAGTTCCAAGACTCATAGGCAGTAATCCAGCATTTGGACAGGAGAGGAGAAAAGGAGAGCCCTTTTCTATTCAGTTGCATGTCCAACTCTTGTCTTCATCTTCCAGGTTTTTAACTTTACTAGTAAGAGAGTCTTTTCACCATATTGTATCTATCTGTGTTTATTCCCAATGTCATTGGCATTTCAGCACAAGTTTCCCCTTTCCTATGAAAGTGAGATCATCTTAAACCTGTGTTTATAATACTGCAGTTATTTCCATGGCAGTAGACTATGATATCATCAGTGAAGGATTATGCTTTTCCTATATGTGTTACTAATTAAAATTTATGGTTTATGAGATAAAATGAGTTTTTACCAAGCTTCTAGGTGTAGTCCATATGAGGCAGGGAAACTATTGCTTAGTTCTCTAGAGAGTTTGCTTGGGTAATAGAGTAAATTAATCCAGAAATATTTTGATCCTAGCAGGTGGTAAGTTTTTTGGAGTATATTTTCCTAATGGGAGAAGTAATTCAGTTGCTCCATCATGTGTTCTCTTGCCTGGCAAAAACACTTGCCTGAAACACCACAGTACCCATTGTTTTGTTGTGCAGAGCTACTTAAATGTTTGACTTGAAGTATCATAATTTTCTAGTCTCATTAGACTGGCATTTTTCTCCTTTGGAGGTCAGTAAGCTATTACATACTACCCACAAAAGTAAAACAACATGGTTATCAGTCTTCTCATCTAAGTAATGGATGCCCTCTTTGCAAGCTATCACTAGCTGAATCTCTTTGTTTAACCTTCCTAAGTATGTACATGTTTTCTCATGGGTTGGTGACAGCAGAGGCCAGGTTCAACACTGTGATGCCAAAAGATTTTTTTTTTCATTTAAAATGTAGTGTCCGGTGTTAAAACAGTTGCTAATGCTGCAAGGTGAGAATTGTGGATTCAAACAATAATTTATTTCATCCCTTCCATAAGAATTTTTAAGCCAAGGAAGAAGACTTTTCCAAACAAGAGTGAAGAGAAAGGGAAAAATGTTAGATACAAGTTTATAAAGAAAGAACATCAGCAATCAAAGCAACATGAGACAACATTTGAAGCCATTTTTTGGTAATGTAGTTTGATTACCAAAATATCCTACACCTTTGCACATTTCAGCCTGTTCAACAGAAAAGAATTCTCATAAAAGATCTGTTTAAATTATCTGGGTCAGAACAATAGGATAAAAAAAATAATCTCAGAATAGCATATCCTAACTTCATATAACACTTGCATGGTTCCTGTTTCACAGAAGGTCTGGGATGTTAAAAGGTTCTCCGTGAAATTTTTACCGTGTTACTAACTACAGTAGAAGGAAATTCCTTTTCCCATTGATGTTCATGGAAATAGAACCGGGCTGGAGTAGAACAAAAGACAGACAATTATTATATGTAGTTTTTAGAGATGAGATTACTAATGCGAAACAAACCTGGTTCATGTTTACTGAGAGCGAGGTCAGGTGATGTTACAGCAACCTCCTCCTCAGTGTGCAGCTTCTCCATAATTCTGCATTCCTGCTGAGCCTTCATCTGTCTCTAGAAAACCCAGAGTGACGCCTCTGAAGGAAATGAATAGTCGGGAAATAACAACATTAAGATCAGGGGAGAGGCTGTTGGAATAAAAGCTTGTTTACCAGTTGTCAAGTATCAACATCAGGAGTGAGGGGTTTGTGTACATTTCTGATACACAAAGATGGTCGGTTTATCTCAGCAAGGCACAATAGCATATGGCCATGGCTTCACGTTATAACATCCCACTTGACAGATAGCACAGCTGTGCCATTTGCTTTCTGTAGGGTTCTTAGACATCAGCAAGGTCCCGAGTAAATAGCATGAAAAACAGTGATACGCCGGACATTGTCATTGTCAGTGCTTCAGGTTATTCCTTGGGCTTCTGCTGTATCCCAATGATACAGATTAAATAATATGTTTTATTGTGAATGTATCTGTAATTTCTCATTCCAATGAATACTCTTTTTATCATACAACTCCCACAGGTTTTTGTTGTTGTTGTTTGTTTTGGTTATTGTCCCTGACGTTATTATAAATTATTTTCTACTATTTCAAATAAAACATCTCTNTTCTTATAGCCATACTTTGTTCATGTTATTGTGGTTAAACTGTAAGCCTATCAGGGCAGGGATTTCACTCTTGTCTGGTGTAGTGAACTTATGGAGTGGAACCCTGACATGAGTTCAGATGGCTCAAGGAGTTCCAAGACTCATAGGCAGTAATCCAGCATTTGGACAGGAGAGGAGAAAAGGAGAGCCCTTTTCTATTCAGTTGCATGTCCAACTCTTGACTTCATCTTCCAGGTTTTTAACTTTACTAGTAAGAGAGTCTTTTCACCATATTGTATCTATCTGTGTTTATTCCCAATGTCATTGGCATTTCAGCACAAGTTTCCCCTTTCCTATGAAAGTGAGATCATCTTAAACCTGTGTTTATAATACTGCAGTTATTTCCATGGCAGTAGACTATGATATCATCAGTGAAGGATTATGCTTTTCCTATATGTGTTACTAATTAAAATTTATGGTTTATGAGATAAAATGAGTTTTTACCAAGCTTCTAGGTGTAGTCCATATGAGGCAGGGAAACTATTGCTTAGTTCTCTAGAGAGTTTGCTTGGGTAATAGANATCATTTCTTCTATAGTGATCAACATTTTCTCTGCTATGCTCTGCTTCTTAGGCCTTGATTCAGCAAAGCATTCATGTACATCTTTAACTTTAGGTCTGCTAGCAGCCTTTGATAAAAGCATACGGTTTGAAAGGGAAGTGCTCTGCTAAATTGGGTCCTTCACAGGACTAAAGAGAAAGTTCATACAACAGCAAAGCAGCACTGCTTTCCTTCCAGTCACACTTGGTTTATTCACTCGCTCTTGCTGGGTACAGCTGTGGATTGCTGGCAGTGTGCTTGGATGGAATTTGAGGGATTCACAGCTTCAAAGTTGAGATGTGCCAGCCTTTAAAACAAACTTGTATCAACACAGCAGACAAAAACATCCATGTAAACAAAGGGAAAAATACACATACTTGTTACATGTAGCCCTGTATTAGCAATGCTCCAGCAGGTTATAGAGCTCTTACTCTATCAGCAGACATAGCTCTCATTTCTATTATGGCTTTTCTCCTTACTTCATGATCAGAGAATAACTGAGGCCAAGCCTGCTAGTTTTGCAGCACACTGTAAAATGTATGAAGAGGTTTCAGAAGCTCTGACTGTCTCATCTATACTGAACTAGCATTATAGTTGTGCTCAGGGAGTGCAGTATGCTACATATCATTGAATTCCTACCTTATTTTTTCCTGTCTGTGCTTCCTAAATTTCTGTGCTTTCTGCCTGTAAGCATGGATTTGTCATTGTCTTGCTTAGCTTTCAGGGGGAGGGAGGTGTTGTTTGATTTTTAGAAAGACAATGAGATTATAAAACATATCCTCCAATTCAGTGGGCTTGTAGAGGCTGTGTGTAATCACAGAGATGAATGGATCAACAGCAGAAAAAAAGTTAACATTGCAAATATAAAGCATTTCTGAACTCTCTGCCACAAAAGAGCCACCAGATATCTCAGGGGAGAGCAGGTTGCCTTCTTGCGGTCTTTACTGTCTCAGCTCCTTTCCTACCCTGCCACTAAGTACTGATGAAGAAGCAGTGCTATCTCTATGGCCAGTGTAAGATGAACTAGATTTTATTTCCTGCTCTATTACAGTGGCACGTACAAGGCACCATGGAGCTGTGGACCTTTTGGAGCTACCCAGGGTTATCCTAAGTACCAGGTAAACAGTGATCCTGGCCTCACAGCCAGAGCACATGCAGCCTTCATGTCTGCGCACACTTGGCCGACTACTGCACTAGTTTGGCAGGCTCCTGGATAATTCAGGCTCACTGTCTTCCCCTTGGACAGGCTGACCTCCTGTATAGCCCCAAGTCCCATTTACTTCTATGAGAAATAGCAGCATTTATCCCTAATCACAGCTGGCTCAAGTTTGACACACTCTTCTACGTGAGATTTACAAAGATTTAATGTCACTTCAAGAGACTTGC
Organism: Ceyx cyanopectus; assembly: GCA_013401355.1. Taxonomy (NCBI): domain Eukaryota; kingdom Metazoa; phylum Chordata; class Aves; order Coraciiformes; family Alcedinidae; genus Ceyx; species Ceyx cyanopectus. Next base: position 13,270 of record VYZU01023972.1, on the reverse strand, counting down.
AGAAGTCCCCAAGGGAGTTCATCCATGGGAGTCAGATGCCTTCCCGAGATGCACAGAAGACAGGCGGCTGCCTAATTCCTATTAACTTGCACAAGTATTTTTGTAAAGTCCCTCCTGGCACTAATCCCTCTTGGCTTTCCTTCCCTCTTCTCCTATGGTAACAAATTTGTGTAAAAACACTCTGGGCAATCATATATATGATGTTGCCTCTAGGAGCTGTCTGAGCTGTTCTTTCCATATGAGTTTACCAATAAGATTTTGTTTTCTTGTTTATATAGCTCCAGTTGTTAACCCCTATATCAAGCTGCAGTAAGTTATTTGATGCTGACACCCTGGGTTTCTCACAAGCCTAGTATCATATGCTTTGAGCCTGAAGGAAATGAAGAAAAACATGATTTTTCACTAGTTTGTTGCCTAAGTAGGTGCAGCTTTAAAGAACATGTTGATCTTTGTGACAACTAATTATAAAATAAGAAGTTGGTAATGTTCCCAAGTATATCCATTGTGTGCTCTTCTGTGTTTTATTATTTCTGCTTAACATTTCTGATTTAAGTCCATTTTTTTCTCCTTTTTTTTTTTTTCCCCCCTGTACTAGATCAATTGAATAGAACCTTCAAACTGTCTATCATATAATTGTTTGGGTTGGAAGGGACCTTAAAGACTAATTCCAATCCTCCTGCCATGAGCAGGGATGCCTTCCACTAGATCTGTTTGCTAAAATCCCCATCCAACCTGGCTTTGAACGCTTCCAGAGATGGAACATCCACAACCTCTGGACAATCTGTTCCTGTGTCTCACCACCCTCACAGTAAAGAATTCCCTTCTAATATCTAATCTAAATCTACCTATTTTCAGTTTAAAACCATTAGCCCTCCTATTACTACAATTTCCTCTTTTCCTCTTATTTCCCTCTACCTCTTCTTCTTGTCTTTCTACATCACATTCTTACAGTGCCCTTTTTTCTCTGTTTTCCTTTCCCTGCCTCTCATATTTAAAAACAACTTGCTTCCAAAGAATTTTAATTCCATTTTTGCTAATTTATTCTATCCACCATTTGCTAGACTTACTATCCTCTCTCAGATCCCTGTTTGTACAAAAAAAAAAAAATAAAATGAAAGATAACAAAAATGTAAATCAGAGCTGAAAGTAAAAGATGGGAAGTAATAGAAAAGACTGATCAAGTTCAGTATGCATGTGGAAGGACGCATTTGCTATGTTATCAGCTGTACTGAGAGCAAATATCACTCCCTTCTTCTAATTGTCTGATCCTGTTAGTATTATTCATTGGGAATATCTTACTAGTATTGCTCAGTCATTATTATTATTTATTAACATTAATGTGGGGGGAGGAGCGTGGTGCTGGTGTGGTGGGATTTGTGCGTGTGTGTGTGCGTTTTGTTGTTTGTTTTGTTTCAGAAAGAACAAAATAAAAAATGACCTGTTAAGAAGGTGGTTTTGCTGGAGCTCATACTTCGTATGAGTACTTCATATATAGCAGCAGCAAAAATAAGCAGATTTTTCTTCAGTTTTTATTCCCCATTACTCATTAAATTCTTGGTATTAATGGAGACATGGGAGTTGTCTATCAGCAAGCATCACAAGTCAAGGTTATACAGATTTACACCTTTCTGATTTTTAAAGATCTGCCTTTCCCAAGTGATCTTAAATGTTCAGAAAGGTCAAGGCAATTACCTACAGATTCCTCCATGTCACAGGAGAGCTAACCTTGCCCAGGAAAGCCCAGACTACCCTCACACTCTGCACATTCTTATCCTTGCCCCTCAAGCCCTAATATGATTGCAATCCTAAAATTAGTAGATGCCTTTATAAATAGGTTNCCGGACATTGTCATTGTCAGTGCTTCAGGTTATTCCTTGGGCTTCTGCTGTATCCCAATGATACAGATTAAATAATATGTTTTATTGTGAATGTATCTGTAATTTCTCATTCCAATGAATACTCTTTTTATCATACAACTCCCACAGGTTTTTGTTGTTGTTGTTTGTTTTGGTTATTGTCCCTGACGTTATTATAAATTATTTTCTACTATTTCAAATAAAACATCTCTTGCCTTTTCACTCTGGAGGTGTTTGCCATGCAATATTCACTACAGTCAAAGGAGAAATGTCTAAGGGAACTCCTTTGAAAATATTTGTCAGAATATACAGTTGTTAGGCACTGTATTTTAACATCCAGCACTAAAATATTTTCTTACGGCCCTTTATGAGCCACAGAATGATATGATTATTAGTTCTATTCTGTCTTGTTAATTAATTACTTGCTGGCTGTACTGTTAATGGAAACAACCATTTTCCTAGATGCATTTCTAGATATAAATATATTTGGGTGAATTTTTGTACTCCTGACAGTAAAGAGCTGCTGGCACAAATCAAAAGCAGCAATAAAAATTGCACAGAGTCAATGGTAACAAATTTGTGTAAAAACACTCTGGGCAATCATATATATGATGTTGCCTCTAGGAGCTGTCTGAGCTGTTCTTTCCATATGAGTTTACCAATAAGATTTTGTTTTCTTGTTTATATAGCTCCAGTTGTTAACCCCTATATCAAGCTGCAGTAAGTTATTTGATGCTGACACCCTGGGTTTCTCACAAGCCTAGTATCATATGCTTTGAGCCTGAAGGAAATGAAGAAAAACATGATTTTTCACTAGTTTGTTGCCTAAGTAGGTGCAGCTTTAAAGAACATGTTGATCTTTGTGACAACTAATTATAAAATAAGAAGTTGGTAATGTTCCCAAGTATATCCATTGTGTGCTCTTCTGTGTTTTATTATTTCTGCTTAACATTTCTGATTTAAGTCCATTTTTTTCTCCTTTTTTTTTTTTTCCCCCCTGTACTAGATCAATTGAATAGAACCTTCAAACTGTCTATCATATAATTGTTTGGGTTGGAAGGGACCTTAAAGACTAATTCCAATCCTCCTGCCATGAGCAGGGATGCCTTCCACTAGATCTGTTTGCTAAAATCCCCATCCAACCTGGCTTTGAACGCTTCCAGAGATGGAACATCCACAACCTCTGGACAATCTGTTCCTGTGTCTCACCACCCTCACAGTAAAGAATTCCCTTCTAATATCTAATCTAAATCTACCTATTTTCAGTTTAAAACCATTAGCCCTCCTATTACTACAATTTCCTCTTTTCCTCTTATTTCCCTCTACCTCTTCTTCTTGTCTTTCTACATCACATTCTTACAGTGCCCTTTTTTCTCTGTTTTCCTTTCCCTGCCTCTCATATTTAAAAACAACTTGCTTCCAAAGAATTTTAATTCCATTTTTGCTAATTTATTCTATCCACCATTTGCTAGACTTACTATCCTCTCTCAGATCCCTGTTTGTACAAAAAAAAAAAAATAAAATGAAAGATAACAAAAATGTAAATCAGAGCTGAAAGTAAAAGATGGGAAGTAATAGAAAAGACTGATCAAGTTCAGTATGCATGTGGAAGGACGCATTTGCTATGTTATCAGCTGTACTGAGAGCAAATATCACTCCCTTCTTCTAATTGTCTGATCCTGTTAGTATTATTCATTGGGAATATCTTACTAGTATTGCTCAGTCATTATTATTATTTATTAACATTAATGTGGGGGGAGGAGCGTGGTGCTGGTGTGGTGGGATTTGTGCGTGTGTGTGTGCGTTTTGTTGTTTGTTTTGTTTCAGAAAGAACAAAATAAAAAATGACCTGTTAAGAAGGTGGTTTTGCTGGAGCTCATACTTCGTATGAGTACTTCATATATAGCAGCAGCAAAAATAAGCAGATTTTTCTTCAGTTTTTATTCCCCATTACTCATTAAATTCTTGGTATTAATGGAGACATGGGAGTTGTCTATCAGCAAGCATCACAAGTCAAGGTTATACAGATTTACACCTTTCTGATTTTTAAAGATCTGCCTTTCCCAAGTGATCTTAAATGTTCAGAAAGGTCAAGGCAATTACCTACAGATTCCTCCATGTCACAGGAGAGCTAACCTTGCCCAGGAAAGCCCAGACTACCCTCACACTCTGCACATTCTTATCCTTGCCCCTCAAGCCCTAATATGATTGCAATCCTAAAATTAGTAGATGCCTTTATAAATAGGTTGAACTTCATATAGAGTATTTTTGTTGGCTTGGTTTTTTGTTTTGTTTTGTTGGGTTTTTTTAGCAGTGAATCAAGGGTAAGATAGTTTCCAACTAAAAACTCATCTAGGGAAGGCACTGTGAATTTAGCCTTTAACTGATCGAGTAGTTAGATTTGATAATGGTTCTAAGTCCCGTGCAACAGAATTGTTCTGTTCTCTCCTGACCTGTCCTGATCTCAATTAAGTTTAAATATATTAATTACCTTTACTATCTATAATACATTAAGTATATGTAAACTAAGTACTGTTTTGGTCATACTTTTCATTTGTGACCCATGTCAATTGTGTAGGAAGCAGTGTTTACAAACTTGATGAAAAAAACATAATACTTGACCAAATTATTGTCCCAAATATGAGCTTTTAGAGAAACATCTTATTGAAGAAAATATTAATATTTGGACTGCACTGTACTTTGACTTGATGACTATGTAGTGAGGACATATCTGTATTGTTGTCCTGAATATTGTAGTATATGAAGCACAGTATAGTTGCTAGCAAAAATGCCAATACTTAGTGGCATGTATGGGGTTCCTTTTTCATTTTAAAAAAAAAAAGATGGAAAATACTGACAATAAGATTTGTAGGAGAGTCAGTAGGTACTCTTATTTTCTGCATGATAGTAAATCAGAAGACAGATTACTTTGTCTATTTACCAGTATACAAAAATTCGTGATGACAAGAGCAAGAACACAGTGGCCTGTCTACTCAACTGGATTGCTTCCACTTTGCTCATTGTTGTCTGATATAGCCTTTCTTTAAGAAGAAAAGATTAATGTTCCCATATGTCTTATTTCTCTTAATATGTCATTGGGCATGTAAAGATCACTCTTTACTTGGGTTGCAAAGGTTGGTTTGTTTTGTGTTGGTTTTTTTGCTTTAACTGTGGTATTTCTTAATGATAAAATGCTTGTTTGGCATAGGAACTGTAGGCAGCCTTCTCCAGTCTTGTGTGAGCATGGCGTGCTTCAGACACTTCAGTCTATTGTAACATTGCCATCAGATTGCCTTGAAAATAATTATGTAACTGCACTTCCAAAAATAATATAATCAAGAGACATCAATGAAGGACAATGTGGGAGGCAAATAGAAAGTAGTAATTTTGAAAATTTCCACAATATTTCTTAAATACAAAACAGATGTTTGATAAGAATGATGGAATGTTTACTGAGACTTAAATGTCTGAAGATATATTCATAATTGTTTTAGTTTAGGGGCTTTTTAAAATCTCTTTAGAACTTCAAGTTCAAAATTCAAGATTCCACCAATTATGATTCCATCGGTGCTGTGCCCACCCTTTTCCAAAATTTAACTGCTTGTGTTGTGAGGGAAAGTTACCAATTTGTAGTTTCATGAGAGAACTTATTACTTTTGGCATAGTCCAGTAAATAATAATTTGTGTTGAAGGTTTCATACACCTAACATAATTTAGGAATTTTGACCTCTTGCTGATTCCGTCATTTCACTGCAGTGTAGCACAACTTGCTGCTGCAAATCCTTTGCTACTTCATCTGGATGCCTTCTTGTTTGCTTCATCTTTTAATACCTAAGAAGATAAATTTTGAATCTGTGTGGAAGGTCAGCAGAAATGTTCATTGAGGTTCTTGAAGAGCTGTGGATGTCTGTTCTCATTCAACATGCTTTTAATTTTTTTTTAATTTAGGTTGTGTTTGCACAGGTAAGAGGGTAGCAGTCTTGTGGCCCTGTAGTCTAAATTAAATGAAGGGCTTACTTCATTTAATTTTCTCCTCTGGTAGAGATTTTCACCAGTTATTTCAGTTCAGCTGTTTACTCATTCAGTAAGGAGTAATGTCTACAAAACAGTTTATCTTTAAAAGAGATTAAAATGTGTTTGATAAAATATATATTTTCTCTGGTGTCAAAACCAATTGAAAAGATTCCTGCTGCTCTGCACCAATTCATCATTCACTTGTTTGTATTGCGCTGACAAACTGTATGTCAGGTAAAACCCAATGGGTTTAACAAACCCCTCTGAATCGATGAGGTATAAAGCTTTTGCATCTCACTCTGCCACTGTGCTTCACCCTTGTCTTGTGAAAGGACTGCTCTTTAAGAGTCAAATTATTTCACATGGTACCAGTTTGGGTAGTGTTTCTACACTGTTCATTACTGTGAGCTAGAGGAAGAACCCAGACCATTAAACATCCAAGCTATAACCAGTTACTTGAATTGTCTGAAAAGTTGTTTTTTTTTTTAAATAAAAACTTGTCATTTTCATGGACATAGAGACAATAAAAAAAATATGTATTTTCTATAATTTCTAATTGTCAATTTTTTTCAGTCACTAAATATCTGAAGTGAGACAAAGAACCTAGAACATAGATCATCCCATACTTAAACCAAGCTGTAGTTAACTGAATTCCTGAGGTAGTCTCATTATAGATCTTGGACATTTTCTTCTTTTCCAATAGAGTGTTTTAGTGGATTATTAAAAGGGATGAAAACATAAACGAGTAAAGAACACCAAATTTTGAAAAGAATTGTGGTATTTTTGTCTCCAAGTCATGGTTACTTTCCCACAGCACATGTTTAAATCTTTACAAATTAAGCTAGACAAAACAGACTGAAATGTTAAGTGAGATCCAAATGAGGTCTGATCCCTTTTCACCACAGTGCTGTTTTGCATTTCTGAGAATCATGAAAGATCAGTAATTTGTATGTACTAGTCAGTGGCTGGTTATACCTACTTTAATCTCACAGGGATTTTCCTCATTCTAGGGAATTCCCAGGAGTGGAGAAAGCCAGTTTTGTTTAATTTTGTTTGCAGTGGATGTGATATACCTTGACTTCAGCAAGGCTTTTGATACTGTATCCCATGGGATCCTCACAGCCAAGCTTGAGAAGTGTGGGTTTAGTTACGGTGTAATAAGGTGGATTGGGAAGTGACTAAAGAACAGATCTCAGAGAGTTGTGGTCAGTGGAGCAGAGTCTGGCTGGAGGCCTGTGACTAGTGGAGTCCCCCAAGGGTCAGTGCTGGGTCCAGTATTATTCAATATATTCATCAATGACCTGGATGAGGGGGTAGAGAGCACCCTCAGCAAGTTTGCTGATGACACCAAACTGGGAGGAGTGGCTGACACAGCAGCAGGCTGTGCTGCCATCCAGAGAGACCTGGACAGGCTGGAGAGCTGGGCAGGGAGAAATTTAATGCAATTTAATAAGAGCAAGTGTAAGGTGCTGCATCTGGGGCACAACAACTCCATGTATCAGTACAGGCTGGGGGCTGATGTACTAGAGAGCAGCTCTGGAGAAAGAGACCTGGGGGTCCTGGTGGACAGGGGGATGACCATGAGCCAACAATGTGCCCTCGTGGCCAAGAAGGCCAATGGCATCCTGGGATGCATTAGGAGAAGTGTGTCCAGCAGGTCAAGGGAGGTTCTCCTCCCCCTCTACTCTGCACTGGTGAGACCCCACCTCGAGTACTGTGTCCAGTTTTGGACACCCCAATTCAGAAAAGATAGAGATTTACTGGAGAGAGTCCAACACAGGGCCACCAAGATGATTAAGGGAGTGGAGCATCTCCCTTATGCATCAGCTGAAGCTAACATACATCTTTTTAGTACTTTCATGTGTTGAAAAAAATGAACAGACACTGGTTAGGTGTCAAGAACTGGAAGCAAACCATGAATAATTTGGGGATTAATTTATTCAAATGCCACTAATACACATCTCCCCCTTTCTCCTACTTCCTTCATCAGAATTTCTATTTCTGATCTAGTCACTGCTTAGATGGGAACTTTTCAAGAAACCCCAGAATACCAGGGAAAGGGGTATTAATGACTCAGTAAGTTATGCTTTCACCTCTGATTCAGTGCATCAACATGATAGTAAGGCATTCAGTTCTGTTTCTGATGCCATCTTTCCAAAGGGACATCTGTCTACAAATACAAATGCTAATAAGCTCTAGTCTCTGAGGGCACTTGTGGTACACACTTACTGGAAGAGTGGGTTGAAGTTGCTGCAATGGTGAAATCCTTGTGTGTGTACTTTTATTCATCCCAAACCTCTGAAACATAAGTGGATGTAAGATTCTTCATTTCCCACAAACAAATGTGGGCAGTATTGCTGTGTGCTTTACATTTAAATATTGTTTTGTAAAAACGATGTCAAAATTCTAAGTGATTACATGCCTGTATTTGTCACATCCAAAGCATTTCAGGATGCTTCAGTCCGAACTTCCCTCTATAAATATGATTCAGTAGTATGGTGTGCCCAATTTGCAAATCATATTATGTAGTAATTTTATTTCTCATCTATAAGTATCAAGGGGTGGTTCAAGTTTACTTTCTGGTTGTTCCTAAGACATGAGAGCTCAATGTGCTTTGTATCATTTATCCTCTCAAAGCTGAACAGGATTTGCCATGTAAGTAAAAAGTAGTCTGTGGGATAGCAATTTGCATTAGGGTTTTCAGGTTGGTGCTTTCAAATTATGTCAAAACTTGTAAATGGCTTTATGAAGCATTTTATGTAACAATTTTGAAAGCCCACGTGACAGGTTTTCTGATTAACTTATTTAGCCTAGTTTTGGAGTAACATTAGTTGTTTAATCACATTTAGACAATTTTGAGTATTCTTTGTGGCATCATCAATAAGCCAGGAATTTATAGAGTTCCTTAATCATACAGATTACTCATCATTGCCTGCTCATAACAGAAGCTTGAAATGATCCTTAAAATTTTCTGATGTGAAGAAAAAATTAGTTACAGAATTAAATGACAAGAGACTAGCATTATATTAGCAAAAAATCAATGCTCAAGTACCTGTTTCAGTGAAAGTGAAACCTCCAGGCTGAACCACCAGATCAGTACTCTGAATTTGTTAATATGAAGAATAAAAAAGGGCTCCTGGAGTGGAGAATTGGTCTGAAAGTATTGACAATCATGTCTGAAATGTAATAAGGTGGAGTTTTGTTTACAGTGAGCTACAGGATCTTGTTGCATGTTCTCACCTAGTCTGTTAGCCTGTTTTTAAAATTAACTAATTATAAATCACTGTTCCAACTTGATCCTTTGCCCTTTGCCTTGTAGCAAGCCATCAACACAACAAAAAAGGTCATATCCCCATTTTCAACAAGCTGTTTGATTCCTACAGGCAGTTGTTACGCCCTGCTGCTTGAAACATTCAGGCCCAAATTCTCATCTCACCAACCCTCTTTTTTCACCAGTGCAATTATTGTGCTTCCATTGGAGTTGTATGTTGATGCCAACATAACTGAGAGAAGAACCAAATCATGGTCTGGTCTCTTGAAACAAGAATGTAAGTGGGTCAATGTACTTCTTGAAAATGCATGGGAACTCAGAGCAGTGCTGTTAGCAGATCTCTGCTGGGATGTCACAATTGTTAATCTTTGTCTAAAATTATATTAGCTTTTTGTGGAAACAAATTGTACTTAGAATAAGCTGTAATCTCTGAAAACACCCTAAGGAAGGAAAATTAATTGAGACTTGATGGAATTTTCATACTGCAGAATTTAAATGAAAAGACAGCGTGGACTAGTAGATCAAGCTGATCTCTCGTTTTGGTTTTGCCACTGGCTTCTTGGCAGATCCAAGGCACAAAAAAAAAAATCAAGAGGACTTGCCTAAGTTTCACACCCACAAACCAGCAATAATAATGTTATCCTTTTCAAACTGTAGCAAGATCTGTGGATGAATGGAATTATAAAAGACCTGGTATTGCTGTTTCTTACCAGGGCTGGGCGAAACAACTTTTCTGAATAAGCACATCATTCTTGAAGTGTGTGCAGCACCCTGCACTGCCTGAATAGGAGCTTCCTCATCTTAGTTTTGTAGCCTTCATTCTCTGGTCCACAGCCATCAATACTTTGACTTCCACGGGTGAAAATAGTGAATAAATTATAGATGTTATAATTAAAAGAAAACATTATTCATCTACATTCTTTACACCCTTTTCCCTGAAACCTTACACTTTCTCATTGTAAACAACCTGCTGGACACTGCTGTGGGCAGTTTTATCTTAGCATTCCTTCCCATATATGTGTATACATATACATAAAAATATTTTAAAGATACCTATAAGTATACTTCTAAAAAGCTGTTGTAATTTTATTTTAAAGGGTTCAGACATTTTCCAATAGAATATTCCCAGCTCTGCCTCTCTGGAACCAAAATAAGTGCCATTAGCTGTATGTGTAAGCCTTCTGGGGTTTCTCTGTGGTCACTCAAAAAAAATAAATGCGCTGGCTGGTTAATACACTCCCATGCTGAAATCTGGGTCCTTCTATTAGCTAGCATCCCTACTTAAAGTCTGCATCCCTACCTGTATTTCTTCAGAAACTGTAAGTTTGTGATGAAGCACAGTAACAAGTCCTTCAAAGTAAAAATCTTAATTTCTGGGAGTTCAGGACTTGTTTTTCTTTGCTGATATAGTTTTTTGTTTTCTTCGTTTCCTAATGATTCTAAACCTTTCGACTGATGGATGCTGGAATTGAAAATTAGTAGGAAAAATTATTTGTTTTTTCATTTTCAGTAAATCTGACAGTAATTTCGTAAGAGTCAGAAAACACCACTATGTCCCACAAGGTGCGGCATAAACTCTGAAACTCCTATACATGTATTCTGCATACCTCTTTCAAAAAGCACTCTGTAGTGATTTGCCAGTGTATGTCACATTTTTTTCACATTTTGGAGAGCTGGAAGCAGTTTTAGGATTTATTGGTAAAATAATGTATAAATTGATTAATTGTAGTTGATATCTTTCTCATTAGGGCAGATTCTGCTGCATTCTTTCAGATTCCCCATCTCCATCCTCCTTTCTTTCCTGCTGACTTTTGGATACCTCTTTGGGCTAACTGCTATTGACTGAATGTTGCTAGTACATCATAGGAGGCCTTCTCTCCATGCATGTTGTGAACTTGTTTGTAGCTTAAGAGATAAAAGAAATTACATTTTTAAACCTTGTGCCTGGAATGTATGGCTTGAGGAGGCAGAAATTTTGGTNCCTCCAGGCTGAACCACCAGATCAGTACTCTGAATTTGTTAATATGAAGAATAAAAAAGGGCTCCTGGAGTGGAGAATTGGTCTGAAAGTATTGACAATCATGTCTGAAATGTAATAAGGTGGAGTTTTGTTTACAGTGAGCTACAGGATCTTGTTGCATGTTCTCACCTAGTCTGTTAGCCTGTTTTTAAAATTAACTAATTATAAATCACTGTTCCAACTTGATCCTTTGCCCTTTGCCTTGTAGCAAGCCATCAACACAACAAAAAAGGTCATATCCCCATTTTCAACAAGCTGTTTGATTCCTACAGGCAGTTGTTACGCCCTGCTGCTTGAAACATTCAGGCCCAAATTCTCATCTCACCAACCCTCTTTTTTCACCAGTGCAATTATTGTGCTTCCATTGGAGTTGTATGTTGATGCCAACATAACTGAGAGAAGAACCAAATCATGGTCTGGTCTCTTGAAACAAGAATGTAAGTGGGTCAATGTACTTCTTGAAAATGCATGGGAACTCAGAGCAGTGCTGTTAGCAGATCTCTGCTGGGATGTCACAATTGTTAATCTTTGTCTATAACAATATTCTGTTTGTATGGCAACATATTTNCATGACTAGAGAAAGTCGATGTAATAAATATAATTCAGAAAAACTGAAAAACCAACAACTTTACACATGTTACTCCAAGATTGATACTGTGCATGTCTTTTTAAGAACTTCAGATGAAAGGGTATTTTAAGACACAGAGGTAAATATAAACCTGGGATAAAATGCAACAAGGTGTTGCCAAAGTAAATACAGATTTTGGTAATAAAATAACTTGTATATAAAAGCTTGCATTGGATCAAATGTATATGGCCTTCAGTATTGTATTTGACACTGTAGCACATAAGGAATGTAACTACATACACAGCGACACAAACAGGAGATTGGGAACAGTTCAAGTTTGTAAACTGCCATTCAGAGAGACTTGGACAGGCTGGAGGGTTGGGCAAGAAGAAACTGAATGAAATTCAACAAGTGTAGAGTCTTGCACCTGGGAAAGAACAATCCCAGGTATCAGTATAGGTTGAGGACTGACCTGTTGGAGGACAGCGATGGGGAAAAGGACCTGGGGGTCCTAGTTGATGGGAGGCTGAACATGAGCCAACAATATGCTCTTGTGGCCAAGAGGGCCAATGCCATTCTGGGGTGTATTAAAAGGAGTGTGGCTAATAGGTGGAGAGAGGTTCTCCTGTCCCTCTTCTCTGCCCTGGTAAGGCCGCATCTGGAGTATTGTGTCCAGTTCTGAGGTCCCCAGTTCAAGAGGGACACAGAATTGCTTGAGAGAGTCCAGCACAGAGCCACAAAGATCATGAAGGGAGTGGAACATCTCTCTTATGAGGAGAGGCTGAGGGAGCTGGGACTCTAGCCTGGAGAAAAGGAGACTGAGGGGTGACTTCATCAATGTTTATAAAGATATAAGGGGTGAGTACCAGGAGGATGGAGACAGGATCTTCTCGGTGATGCCTGAAAAAGCACTGAAGTTAATGGACAATGTTGATACAAAAGAAATGTGTAGAAACTTTCCATTAGCAATTGTAAGTTGAAAATTAGAAATCCATTTCTTAATACCAAGAGGAACAAGGTTGCAGCACACCCACCAAGGATAAACAACCTAATCTTAAGAAAAAAAAAAGTGCTCAGTATGCTTATGAAATGGGTTAGAGATTGTAGCTTCTTTATAAACCACAAGGTAGCACTCAGTGAGCTAGAAAAGTTCTGTCCAACGTGTCATCCTCCTGTGCTATGTTCCTACACTAGGGTAGAAGTAGCAATAGAAAGTAGCTACATTAAATATATATAAAACCCAATGATGTTGTTAAACATACCTTAAGCTTCTAAAAGCAAACTCAAGAACTTCAAAAGTCAACAACATCACTTCAGGCATATCTGTCCTAATGTGATAATTATTTTAATCTACAAATTTACAAATGAAACAAAATTATGTACAAGTGTATGTTTGGCTTTGAGGGGGGAGAAAGGTTGGGAATGTATATGTTGTAAACACAGCTTAGAGTTATGTTTTTTAACAAAAGTGGCAAAAGTAAAGTAGCTTTCTATGTTTGGAGAAATTCTTCCACATAATTCTTTCCCTTTCCCTTCCCCTT
>VYZU01023971.1:4733-51911 GCA_013401355.1 Ceyx cyanopectus | reverse complement strand
AAAGGAAAAAGCAGAGCTAAGCAGACAGCATAATTAACTGATTTTCTCTATTTAGTTCATATAAAATCATTCCATTTTCTGGGCCTAAAATGCCAGTGAAAATGTCCTCTTCAAAACACCTAATTCTCATAAATTCAAATTCACTCATGTTCCTCTTTTATGTCCAGGGCTGTTCAGTGGGCATGGCTGGGGGCTCCACAGCATCTTTCTTTGGGTTGAGCTGTACACTATTTGCCCCTCTGCACACCTTCCATGTGGCCTGTTACAAAGTTTTATTTTCATTTTACAACTAATTAATTTGCATGCCAAAGGAGAGAAGATAATAGGATAAACGCACAGGACGTTCAATCACTTATTTTATAAAGGCATTTAATTCTGCTTCACTGGGAAGGTAAAACTGCTTGTTGCTTGTACACAGCATGTCAGCTTCAAATAAGTTATGATATCAGCAGTGAGAAAATGGCTTCAGAGAGGTCAACTGACTTGGCCAACACCAAGAAGAAGCAAGTGTGAAACAAGGTGAGAAATCAGTTAATTTTTTAAGGCTCAGTGCTCCACTCCAAGCTTACAACCTTATGCTTAGAGCAGTATTCCATATTTATTCATCATTTACATTGTATCTGCTTCCTTTCCCCTTACCCTCAGACCCATACAGAGTCAAGACAAATACTTTTAATTTTCCTAGTTCATTAAAGAACAAAACTTAAACCTTGGCCCTTATAGTCCAACTCCTTCAACAAAATTAAAAACAGTCCATCAGTATCACATTCCCTCCTCTAAATCCTCAACTGTGCAGAACAGCAGTAGGAAAAAAAAAAGCCCAAGGTACTTTTCCCAGGATATTTTAGTATCCAGTTGTTTCTAGAAGGTTCCCCTTGAAGACAACTTCCTATTAGAAAGAGAATAGAATGTACTCCAAGCATAATTTTTTTGAAACAGGAAAATATTCACTAGTAATAAGTAATTTTTAACTTCTGGTTGTTTTGCATGGCTGTTTCCTCTTTTGTGACCTGCATATTCTATATTTTCCATCTGTTCAAGCTATGATTTCCAGTCCACTGGAGCAAAAGCAATGGTAAAAGCATTTTGCCAGCAGCCCTTGGCCTCACTTTATGAATACAGTTCCAAGTCTTGCTGCCACTCAAGGTACAACTTCTAAAAATAAGGGACTGCTTGAAAAGAAAAATTAATACAATTTGCTCATAAGTTATGTTTGGGAGGGGATTTCCTTGCACATCACAGTGAAAGACCCACACTGGCTTTATTGATATTTACACTATAGGAGCAGAAACCATGAAGACTCCTACCCATTAGAGTGCACAACAGCCACCAGCACTCTAGTCTTTGGCCTAAGGAGCAGTGCTGCCACTGCCATTAGATACAAGCAAGTAGCCACTAGTGCCAACACTGCTAGGGTAAAGAGGAAAGAAGAAAGAAGATTGACTGACTCAAAGTCACCCTGGAAGTTTAAAAGGCATTTTGGTACCGACTATGTATCTGCAAGGAGAGCAACCTGATGTCTTCACCATACAACAGCTGGCAGTGCCATGTTAGCCTCTTATTAACCACATGCAGAAGATACAATAGAAATCATTCATGGTCTTCGCAAATCAAGGACTCAATTATATTACAGAAGGGGTTTTGATGGCTTTTATACAATGTCAGCTGAAATCAGAACAGGCAGCACATCACAAATGCAGTCTTCATTTTAGTTGGTCATGTCAAAAAAGGTCACAATGGACCCTTAAAGATCATTTAGTTATAGATGATGGATATGCTAGACTGACATGTGGGATTCCTAATCTTGAAATAGGGTTTTATTTCAGTCAAAGGCTACTTCAGCACCTAATCATTTCAAGTGACATTTACACCTAAAGAGAAGGCCATGAAAAAGGTGTTAGTATTCTGTATGACACTGGCATTGTAGGAGATCCCACTTTAAAAAATAATTTAAGCCAAAGCATCTAATCAAACTCAGTTTTTCCTCTTGCCTGGTAGTTGCTTTGTGCCTACAATAGTAGATATAAATTAGCCAAGAGTCAAAACTGCATTAGCTAGGTACTGGTCATGGAGGGATGAGTAGAACATAAATGCTACAATTCTGATCAAAAAAACCCAACAATCAAAAAGCTTAGACATGCTGTAGCTAGATCAAAGATAATCAGGCAATGGTACTTTAGAAGCACAGTAGAACACATACTGTAACTACACTGATATATCAGCAGATTATAGTCTTAAAGCCAGTTACTGTTAGAAAAGCAAGGCAAGAGAAATTGAAAACTCATTAAAATGACAGAGGACCAGGAAGCTGTTGCAGTTTACTTTTAAAAGGGAACAACAAACTGATGTTTTTGAAGAAAATGCCACATTCTACATTTTAAACTGATATTTGCTATCTACATTTAGTTATTTTACGATACTTTAGATCTCAGAATAAAAAGCTAAAATTCAAAGACCTGGTTTCCTTTTTGTTCCAGAAAATTAATTCCTTTAAAAGTTCAAGTATTCACTTTTCATCCTAATTTAAGAAAAGCAAGATTTTTGAAAATTTTATAACCTACACATAATATAATTATCATGGTTATAACTAGTTCTACTTTAAACTGATCACAACTCACAGAAATAAGGATGCTTTGAAGCCAGATTTCTAAGACCCTGCATTTATGGAGTGAAAACAATGAACAGTTTTTACTTTTAATTTTCTCTTAGATAGAAAATGGTTTTAAGGTTTCTATTTAAGCCATATTTCCTATGGCTTAAACTACTACTATTCCTAGTAGTTTTCACACATGTCTGAAGTAATAACCCTTTAAAGTCACTAATAAAAAGATAGAAATCTATCCCTGAACACTTTCTATGAGGGACTCAGATTGTCTGTTGTGAAACAAGTTCAAGGCAGATTTACTCAGAAAAATGAAAACCTAACATGGTAAGAACAGTAGATACCCCAGTGGTGTTTGTCCTCTCTCAGATGAAGAGGAAATAACTGTCCTTGAGTTAGCAACTAAGTGCTGTGGTTATTCAGTTTACATATCACACACACACAAAGGAAAAATGACCTGATTTTATGAAAAACCACTTTGCTCAGAAATCCCACACAAATCTCAGGGATGGGGGAGCACTAATGAGAATAAGCCCTTACAGCTTAGGGCAGTGGAGTCAAACCAGACATACTCCTTACTCCAGTACAATGTATACATACAAGTTCAACAATACTGCAGCATTTAGTTTTGCCCCATTCTAATAATTGATCCCCAAAAGATAACTAGATGGTTTAGCCAGAGATTTTTGGAGTTTGAGATGTATGTATAGTCACCAGAAAAAAAGGAAAGTGTATTTTGTCTCAAGCCAGAGGAGGATATATGATTTCTTAGGTGAAGGCACCAGGCACCTCCAGTCCTCAGCATAGCTGCTAACTGTGGTGCATCTATGACATCTGTAGGGTCAAGGAGTTCACAGTTCCCTCCTATGATTCACCTCCTTCCTCTTTTGGATGCATGTTCTGTGAGCCTTTGTGAGCTTTGGCACCAATGATCGTTTCTAGGACAAACACTCAAGACAAGTCAGTCTTTAATCACAGAAGCCAGAGTATGACATTTACCTTTGGTTCTAAAAAAGCTGACATGAGTCACTGGTAAGGGACAGCAGAACGAAATCAGCTTTATGCACACCAATCTTCCACGTGTCTGCCACACAACCCTGGTTGTGCTGGAACACAGAGTGGCAAACTTGAAAAGGCAACTGGAGAGTCCCACCTGTACTCAAAGCACATCTGCTCTGTTTGCCACAGTACAGGCTGATAGTCTTTGCTGTTCTTTCCTGTATTATACTGGTGGTTATACTGAGCTTTCCCATCATAGTACCTCAGTGCTGGAAAAGCAGTGAAGTAAATCAATGCAGCACTTGACAGTGTTACATTAAAAAAACCCAACACACCACTCCCCACAGGTATTTTTCATTTTCAAGAATAGTTTTGGCATACCAATAACACTTAGGAACCTCTAACATCCTATAGAACAGAACAAGTTAGGGAGATATGTTTAAGCATATAAATCCTACTTAGAAGAATAATTCCTGCTCACTTCCTATAAATAACATTGTGGATTTGAGCTTTTCTAATCTTAATATGAGTTCAATGAAATATTAGGAGCTCTACAAACTCCAGCTCAGGAGACTTTAAATGTTATCTTCTATTAGCACATAGATAGGTTCCAGCTCTACTATTTCTCCTAATTTTTATAAGCAGCACTCAAAGGACAGCTTCAAGAAAAGGTCTCTCTCATTCAAGGGATCTGAAACAATTAATACAAGATTAGACTGAACATTAAGAGTTGAGTCAACCAGCTGCAAAACAATTTCTGTAGTGCAGCAACTGAAGTATTTGTTAGGCAATTTATACATGAGAAAGTGACTTCCCACACCAAGAGTGGAGAAACCAACCATAAGGTACCAAGGAATCACAAAAGAACCTTACCTCAGTGTGAATTGATCTTCTGTTGAATTTTTAGCCACCGACACAAGAAAAGTCAAAATGTCACCTTGCTTGACAGTCTTTGGCACATACTGGATAGCAATGTTGTTATCCAATCTCATTTCACTTAAAGAGGGGCCAGCATGTGTCTGGTACAGGAAAACACTTCCAATCCTCTGCAAGGGAGGTCCCGACTCATCAATGTCATTGCGCCCTGGGCGGATCCCGTTATTTTTCCTTACATCCTCCTTGGTGCATTCTCCTCTCTCATCTCCCGGTTGTATGGAATAGTAAAGCTCCACAGGGCTCCCTTCAGACTGATCCATGGGTTTCTTCCGGCCAGCAACAACCGTGGGGGGGTTGAACCAGCTTGGCAGGAGCTCCAGCTCTGCCACACACAGTCCCAGATCCCCTTGCAACCTGCAGCTGCCTCGGACTTCCCGCGTCTCTCGGAAGGCGAAGACGCGCAGGCAGGGCAGCCTCTCAGTGGTGCTGTAGTCATCCCAGTCCCTGCCCACGATGGAGAACAGCACCTGCACTTTGGGCTTGCTCAGGTAAATTTTGTCACGCATTATGAAGGCCTTAAGCTTCCAATTAAAGGAGAACTTGTTAGTAGATCCAAATGGATTTGAAGACAACATTAAGTCCTGGGGCACTACTTGTTCAATGGAAAAAGGTCCGTAGGTGGCATTTAACACAGGTGGCCTCTTGGATTTGTAGATCAGAAAGGATTCCACTCGGGACTGCAAGCTAGAATTCCTCATAATATCCTGGTTGGCTTCCTTAAGAAAGAAGGAAACTTCTGCATTGTGGATACGGTAGGTCACAGGCAAGTAAGTTGGCAGTAAAGAAAATCTCTGTATACTCTCCAGGATCCCTCGACTCTCAGTCACTGTTGAGAGGAAAGGAGAATTTAAAAGATCAGATCTTCATTTCATACTGTGATAAAACCTCATGGACTTTACTGGGGGGGATCAACAGTGCTGTAGCTGGTGCTAGTGGCAATGGCAAGCACCACCAATCTATGCAGAGGCAGCCATGGTAGATTATGATTTATCTAGTTCTCTTGGAAAACAATAGCTTATGATACATTCTACATGGCAGCTGGATTAAAAGACGTAGCTTGTGTAGGTTTACTCATCCCAAAGGTCACACTTTCACTTGCAATACACATCTATTATTGGAGAGCAAAATTACCCAGTCAGCATTTGAAACAAGATCACTGCAGAGGCACATTTTAAAAGGAATTTGATCACTACAGCAAGCTGCACCTGTACAGGAAAACAGTGCAACAATTCCACATCAAATGCTGCACACAAACCACATCAGACTTCACTGCAACCTTTTCAGCACTCTCAAGCAATACATGGACTTAAGTGGTTTCTTGCAGAAGGCTGAATTTCACTTGAAGAATGGTTAACGCAATATAGGATTTCAAAAGAAACTTTATTTGCATCCAATTTCAAGTCCCTTCTATTTCACTTCTATTAAACAAGGGTGGTTTTTTTTCCTGTAAATAACTCAGGATTCATGCCACTGTGTTGCCTACTCTGCATTGGCCCATAATACAACAGCATTATCTGTAGGCTGTACATCACTGCACATTGAAAGAACATTTGCAATGACACTGAGCCTCTCTTACTGCAAGATATCTACTTTAACTGTGCCATCGAGCAATTACCTGAGGCAGGCTATCATATTAAAGAATAAGCTCTCCATCCTTTCTAGGAACTGTCAGTCCCAAAGAGCAAAGACATACACTGCTAAAAAATACAGATGCAAAAATAGAACAGCCTTTCTTTTTTGAACATCTAACCTTTGTGCTTATGTCTTCATACCCTAATTGTGAAATAAATTGCATTTTTCCATAGCAAATTCAAATCCTTATCCTTATTCAGAAAAGTGAGAAAGGGTTACCACAGATGGCATTCAAAAGCAATCCAGTTTCCCAAGCTTTAGTCCATAAATGCTTCATTAATCCTCAATTTTAGTGTGGCATTTGACCTAAATATTATTTGCTCATCAAGTACCATAGTGGCCTAAACTGGTGTCAGTTACTCCTAACCACCAATCTACCATTTCTGAACTGTAAGTCATTGAAAATCCTAGAACAGAAAAGACTTATTATCTTCAAATCCTGTATGAAGGAATTATTAGTTCCTAAAACCCTCTGACTTCAGACTGCAATTGTTAACCAAGAATTATCTGGAAAACACCCCTCACAGCAACAATCAGGTATCTACCTATGAGCTATGAAAAGGAAACCTGCCTTTGCAGGAGAGCAATGAACACTGATGCTCCCCATAACTGGCATGTCACTCAAGGCACCTCCACAACAAAGCAGTTAATGCAGGAGATCTTGCTCTGCCACAGATGTTGTCCAATCTCAGATAAGTAGCTTTTATTGTGCTACTGTTCCATTTTTTATTGCTATTTATTTCCCCTCACTCTGTCTGCATCAACTGCAAATGCAACAAACTTACCTTACTATTTGTAAAACATCACCTAGAATAACAAGGCATCCAGGCACCTAAACAAAACCTAAACCAACCAAAACAAACACAACAAAAATGCCAAAACAAAACACAAAACCCCAAAAAGAAAACAAAAACAAAACCAAGCCAAAACAAACAAAAAAGAAAGCCACAACAAACTGAAACCAAACCATATGGGTGGGCATCACTCAGCTGTGAGACAGAAGGAACAAATCTTAGAGTGAAGGAGGATTGCAGGGAAGAGTTTCACAGTTTTTTAAACCTTTCAATCTTGAAAATCTTAAATTCCTCTCCCAATAAACAATTATAATTAAATTTTTAAAAGTAAAGTTGTATTTATGTCAACTCTTAAACCCTACCTGGAATTAGAAATAAATGCCACCTAAGGATTCGGGAAAAAAGCCTTAGCATACATCATCATGAGACTATAAAATGCAACAGTATTAAAAGACTGAAGTCCTGTGATTGCTAGAGCTAGAAAATTTAGTTTAGGTCTTGTTCAAACTTAAAGTCACATCCAAGGCTTTTCTGCTTGTTTTCAATCAAGAGTAAACTGCAGAGATTTTCTCACAAGCAGTAAACACCCTTTATTTTAGCTTTGGTCTTTTCAGCATTCAGCTCCCACTCTCTCTCCAGATATTCTGTGAGCAGATGAAGTTTTTAAAGACCTTATTCTAGATAATCCCCCCAACAAAGATTTCTAACAACTCTAAATGGCTTTGCTGGTACTTATTGTTGCAGGGATACATCTCTTCTACCCAGCCCTAAGGCGAAATCTGTTCTGTTGTTGTACTCCTCAGATCACCCAACCCATAACAACGTTCCTCCATCTAATGTCTCATTTATAAATTCCCCACTCATTTTGTACTCCTAAAGAATCTCACCAGATAGAGGGTCCATTGATTTTTAAATCTTTGGGCAATGGCAAACTGGTCTGCTCACTGTTGCACTTCTCCCTCCCATCAAGCTGTGGACATGCACTGAATGTGAATTGGCCTATGCTGGAAGCTGACAGCAGCTTACAAACAGCCAAAGGCCAAAAATTCAAACCATTTTACACTTTCAGTTTGGGAGAGTTATTATCAGCACAAACAGAAAAAANTCAGAGGCAACTTACAGAGAGGCAAAAAGCTCAGGGTATTCAATTTTTTATTTCCCTTATTTTGATTGCAGCTCCCTCCCTTGCATTCCACTGGGAGAGCACATTATTTTTATACCCAAAACTAACAGTGTTTCACCTCATAATTTTTTAATCATTTATTTTAGTGCTTAATTATCTGAGGGATTAAAAAAAAAAAATCTTCCCTTTGTATTCCCCATCTCCACAGGGGAATGTACCTCAGAGTTTGTAAACCTTCAGTATAGGAGAGCCACTGGAATTAAAAAAATAATAAAAAAAAAATAAAAGCTGAACTGCCTATTAGTAAAAGGAAAGAATCTCACCAGATAGAGGGTCCATTGATTTTTAAATCTTTGGGCGATGGCAAACTGGTCTGCTCACTGTTGCACTTCTCCCTCCCATCAAGCTGTGGACATGCACTGAATGTGAATTGGCCTATGCTGGAAGCTGACAGCAGCTTACAAACAGCCAAAGGCCAAAAATTCAAACCATTTTACACTTTCAGTTTGGGAGAGTTATTATCAGCACAAACAGAAAAAACTCTCAAAAACTCTGAGCTCTGCAGTACCATCTGGAGTTTAGACCAGCAAAGTTTATTAAGGATACAGAGGGACAGGAAATTAAAACCAAAGCCAACTATCAGCAACCTAAATTGTAACCATGCCCAATTTTTGTCAAAATTAGGCCTGTTTTTACAAAGGTAGAACTGCAGATGATTACAATTTTGTGTCTTACTGGGCGCAGCTCAGCATAAAAGTGGAGTTTTTAAACACTTAAGTCATATCACCTCCCCTAAAAGTTACACCAGATCTATTCAATCATCAAAATTCCACAGAAATAACCAATCTGAAAAAAAAAAAAAAATACAAGAATCCCAGAATGAACCTCTCAATTTAAATACGTCAAACAAAATAAAGGATGGGTAACAGAAGTGTTGTTAAGGAAACAACATCAAGAAAAAAATATACAGTTAAATTAGAGAACTGCAATTTATCTTTACTGTACCACTCTAAGGCTTGTCTACATGGGGAACTTGACAGCAGATAGCCAAGCATGAGTGTGGTACATTAACTAACCTCACGAGTTCTGTGCACAGACTACCTCATACTCTGTGTTACTAGGGGAAAAAAACACATTTGTACCAGATTTAAATAAACTTCAATGATACCTTCTTATGATCCCCAGAGATCCCACCTGATATTGAATTTATTAGTTGGAACAAGTCATAAAATCAGTTTATCTTCAGCTGAGTCATTGCAGAGGGCAAAGCAGATTCTTCCAGAGGACCCCAGCAAGCCATGCCTCAAAGCACTGCTGCATCCCAAGGGGCTGACCATCAGCTGGAGTAAACTGCTTCACTGCACTGTGTGAAGCTCTGGTGAAGACAGTCCACTGCAAGTGCAGGGTGGTGGTACAGCATTCTGGATTCAGGAGATGATCTCTGACAGTTTGAAGCAAACCAATAAAATCTAATTTTGTTGCTGTGCTTATGCCAGGAGCTATTATTTCTCAATCCCTTACAACTATGCCTGTATTTGACCTCTCATGCTGTGAATGGTTTGTTGAGGATTTCAATCAGAGGCCTCCTGGGAAGAGATGCTGTAAGTAGGGTGGTTTTCTTTCCTCTCTCTTTAGTAAATCTTCCACTGACTGACTGACACTGTTTAAAAAAATACTTGTCATTGATGAAAGAAGCAAATTCTCTGCAGGTCAGTGAATCTGAAAAAATCTGAGAACAAAGCAACAGAGTCTCCTTGTGCACAGCCAAAGCTTGTGCAGATGATATATCCCTGAACATGTCATTGCAAACATGCTGCATTTACCTCCCAGAAGTTTATACTGCTTTCTTCATTAGGCTATTAATTCTGTACTACAGTCTGGCTAAAAATATTAAATCTTCATTTCTTTAATATAATAGAACAGCAGCTCTCAGTCAATGACAAAACCACTGCTCATAGCTCAGTTTTACTGCAAAGTTATTGACCATGGCTTCAGAAAATTGAAGAAATCTGCCAGAGCAGTAACTTCATTCTATATTGCCAGATCCTTGGGACTTCATTGCCCTAACAGCTACTCTATTTTTAAAACTATTGAATCCACAATCATCCAGCCTCCATGAGAAAAAACAATCACTCATTCAATCAATTAGATAATGCTGCTATCTTTAAAAGTGCCTACATTAAAGGGAACAACTTTGGCAAATCACCTTGCCAGATGCAAGCTCAGACTGGTTATGCAATAGATGAAGTTCATTGCTGTATCTTGAGGATTGAGATGTTTATTTTCAGCCCAGAGATTTTACCTTTTTAGTTAGTTTCAGCTTTTCTTGAATTTTCTGAACCCATTTGCTCTCGTAGATTTTTTTTATCCATTGGCCTTTTTTTTAATTACCAAAATCTCTAACAAAAAAGTCATCTGGTAACATGATCTATTTCCAGATCTGGAAACTAATGTCACAAAGATAGCAGTTCCATTAAAGCTTCATGCTCACTTTTGCAAAATCAAGACATTCCAGTCTTAACCAGTTAACTGGTTGAATCTAATGCCCAAAAGTAAGTCAGTTTAAAGCTAAGCTATAAGAGAAGCAAATACCATCTCTGGGCATATCTCAGCCAGTTCCTAACAGAGGGACCAACTTCTCTGCAAGAGTGTGTCACTTACTATGGACAGAGCCAACTAAGACCAGGTTCCATGAATATCTGAATAGGATTACCTCCATTTTATAGAATTTCTGTTTGCTTCTTGTGTTCCTTCCTGAGGTTCAAGCATCCTTCTGTGCAGCCCTTACACAAAAATAGAGAAAACTGAAGCTTTCCAAAGATGACTTACTGTGTTCCATCTTCTGCCAGCCTAGAGACAGCTTCAATTTATTTAAAACAATTAGCACTGCATTTTCAAGCTTTTTATTAAGTGCTCTGTTTAATTAAGAAGAGCTTTATGACACAGTGACAAACTGATGGGAGGTTTTAATCTTAACCAGAAAGGCAATACAGGCTTTGTGGCAGTTGCTCTTTCTTTAAAAGCAGTGAGGATGCTCATTGGTTACACTTCACAGTGGTGCTCAGCAGATGTCCAGAGGGAGGAAACACTGTAGATACAGAACAGCACAGTGCAATAGACTGTAAAGAATATCCATAGCTCAGATGCAGTGGAGGGCAACAAATGAAACCCATAGGAAGAAACACACTGCACCACATGATCAAAAACCTGCAAACCCACATAGGATCTTACTCCAGGTGTTTTGGTTTGTTTTAGTTGGGTTTTTCTTTTAACTATTTTTCACATGGGCACACACCTAACCTGTGCAG
The DNA here is from genome assembly GCA_013401355.1 of Ceyx cyanopectus. Classification (NCBI taxonomy): domain Eukaryota; kingdom Metazoa; phylum Chordata; class Aves; order Coraciiformes; family Alcedinidae; genus Ceyx; species Ceyx cyanopectus. The sequence continues at coordinate 40,517 of VYZU01023971.1, read as the reverse complement.
GAACAGAGTCAGGAAAATATTTTAATGATTTGATGCCATAAACACAGGAATCTATCCCACAGATACCAACATTGAAAATTACATGCTGGAGTTATTCCCTGACAAGAATTTAAACCATAAGCTGCAAGATTAATTTTCTGTTAGGTTATACTGCGTTACATGCATCCAAAAATGAACTGCTTAGTATCCAATTGGACAGACTACCTTGCTTCCCTAGTTAGCATTTCATTTTAGCATTATATTCTATTTAATTGTATTATTATATCTTTATTCCTTCAGTAACAAGAAATCAGGATTCATCAGAAGGAGCAGTATTTATCTGAAAGAATCTACAATTGATGTTAAGGGAGAAGGTTTTGAGAACTGGAAAATGATGCTAAAATAGTGATGGGATTTACCAAAAGCCATAAAGCCAGCACGTACTCACAGCTAGGAACCAGTCATAAATCATTAATTCCTCTCTAGTCACTATTCAATACAAACATTAAAAAAAGATTTTCAACAATGATTTATCTTTTTTTTTTTAAATCTGAAAATGTTAGGGGATTTGAGGACTAAATCAGCCAGACTTTCCTGTAGTCTTCCACTACTGTCATTTCAGCCAAAAAAGAAAACTCTTGTTCAGCATCTCTGCCACAAACAGCTACCAGAGGAAGCTGAGCCATCACATCTCTGGCAGAGACAGCAGGATGGTCAGCTCCTGCCTCTGCTTCTCAGGAACAGGGAGCAGGTAAGTTTTTCTATCCTGCATCTGACATTTTTCTTACAACTAAGTATTTCCTTATGAATACATTATTATATATAAAAATGTTCCTAAACACAGTATTCTCTATACAGCTGTGCAATCCATAAGGCTGAAATAACTGTTGACACATCACTATCACTATTCACACTGGAGCACTGATTTCCCATCATTCTACACCTACTTGCTTAGAAGGGAAGTATCAGCTTCTCTCTTCCACACCAGTAAAGAAAAAATAATCCAGCCCACCTGGCAGCAGAAACTAATCTTTCCTCCTGTTGTCATACCATTAGAGAACAGATTCCAAAAAATCTCATGCTTTTGGTAATAAAGACCATCATTCTAAAGGGCAAGTACCAACAGAACAGCATAAGGCTAAATCAGTGTGTCACAGAGAACAAAATAGGAAACCCTGGAACCTAGGAGTCAAGCATTTCTTTGTAACAAATTAAAAAAAAATGGCTTCAAACCCAAAAGTCCCAAATTTCTTTTTAAGTTCTTTCCTTACTAGCATTTCAGCTTCACTTTGTAACATTCCCTATAACCATTTCATCCGTGGGAAATTATCACTCTTCTCTGCCAAGGATGCTGGTGCCACCCTGCCAACATCCCCCTTTCCCCAAGTTATTACAACTTTTGTTGAGCTTGTTGCAAAGCAAGGAGAACTTTACTTGAAGATCAAGGCCACAGACTATGGAGAAGAGCTTTGCAAAAAGGCAAGTCCTCATTTCTTCTAGAGGAATTTTAAAGCAGCTGGAGTACTGTTAGAGAGTGCAACACACATTAAGTGATAGTCATAAAGTAGATGCTGAATAAAACAAATTAAACTTTGAACAGATGCAGACAAATAATTTGTAGCATCATTTCTAAGATGACTGCACACTTGTAAACCATTATTTTTGTGACAACTATCAAGCATTGCTACTCCAGTCAGAAACAGAAAGAATTTTTAATTGCTGAGCCCTGCAAGGAAGAAAGGGCTGTCACAAGGTGCTTCAACTGCATGAGAACATTCCTGTGCAGAAAGACAAGTTAACAGCCTGCTGAGAGAGGCTGCACTGCTCTGTAACAGGCAGAGTTACAGCCTGCCCAACAAAGTACATCTTAACCACTTCTGCTTCTGGGTTATCAATCCTGGTGGATTACTCCTTGAGCTGCCCTGTAGCCCATCTTGTCATCTCACTATTAATGCCACAAATAAGTTATCATGACCTGAGTGGGAAAGGACAAAAATCTCCTTATGAAATATAGGATGAGACTCACCTCAGAAGGGTCTCCAAATGCAATGGGGAATCAGAAGATAAATATATCTGCAGAATGAACCTCAATTAAGAAGTCTGTAATGGTGTCACCTCATTTGGCTCACCTCAAAACATTGTCACTTAAGAATTTCAAAGACTGGTTTAAGACTAATTAAAGGGGGTAAGAAAATCTGAATAACAGACTTTGTACCTACTACCACAGAGCAAGTACACACTGCCAAGTGTGTCATTGGACCATCCAATAGCTGTGATCATGCCAGTGTTATTTATGTTGTCAATGGGATGTTATTGGACCACAATGACTTATATATCTCCACACAATTTCTTTCACGCAAGAACTCCAATTTTACAGAAAAGTTTAGAAGTTGCAAAACATTCAGAAAATGTTTTTTCATACTTTGACTTGATGGGTTTATCCCATCACATGCTCACCCAGGATATGCACTCATGGATGCAGATTCTACTCCCAGCTGTTGGATCAATCCAGGAATTCCAGTTGCCTTGATGGGCCTGATTATCAGTCAGATAAAGTTTTTTTGACAACAGCACTGTAGTCTGATGACATATTTCCTTTGAATATCCCATTTTACTGAAGTTTGAAGAAACTTTTGTAAATTAATCACTGGTGTCAGGACAGTCTACATCTCATCATTCATTAGCAGAGAGATGAACAATCCTGAAGTTATTTTATTACTCACATTGACAGAGATAAAGAAATCATTTAAATAAAAGGGCTGCAGAGGAACACATGCACCTTTATGTTACCAAGTGATATAAAAATGATCAGAGAAAGATCAAGTAACAAAGGCAAGTTCCCACCTGAAAAGGCAGCAAAGTAATAATTACAAAGAAGAGTATTAAGATAAAAGGATACAGCACTGCTTCACACAAGATCTGATGTCAGCCCAAACATGAAAGGGCAAAGCAGTGATGGGCACCACAAAGTTTACAGCAAGAAAAACAGAAAAAAAACCCCAACTACTGGGTGATAGGGAAAGAGTGGCTAGGAACATTTTTGACACTCCAGATGCAAAATATCAGCAATCACAGAGGGTTGTCCCCAATCCATCAACTGCGTGTGATGCAAGGAGTAAAAGGTACCAGACATAAGATGCATCTCTCCCCTGAGTGTGTCAGTGCCTGCAGCAAACAGCCAGCTTTCAGCTCTACCTCACTGGGCCATTGTGGCACAAACCAGCTCTTGGCCTTTTTTGTAATTTTTGATGTGCTTATTTAATGAAACATTAAAAAATAAACCCTATTTTTAGTAAGAATAGTAGTAGGCTAGATGCTATCCACTTATGGCTTAAGGGTGCCTTCTTACTTGCAGGGCAAGAAACAAAAATTTATAAAAACAACCACACACACACCCTTAAATAAAAAAATTAATAAATTCCATCAAGCTTAGAAAGCTGAAATTCTTGCCAGGAGTATCTTGACTTAAATATTATTTCTAGTGTAATTATGTTTAGGAACCAATACAAGGAAAGTAAGGCTGGAGCTTGAGGGAGTGCAGAGTACTAGGAATCCAGCATCAATTGTCAATTTCCTCCCAATAGAGCCAGAATACAGGACTGTGCATGGAACAGACTCATACACTGCTTAGACTTTATTCAGACATTTATCAGATTCTGCCTCAAATATCTGCAAAATTCCCACTTCATTTTCTGCAAGGATATCAGGGACTGTGTGGAGGCTGCAGTTCTTTTACCAGGCCCATTACTGATGATAGGAAAAAATTCTAAGCATTAAATTAACACCTGACTCAGCAAAAGTAATAGGCCAGTTCCTGCTGCCAGCCTTTTATGAGACAAGCCATGTCTATATACCCTAATCCAATTCCAGTGGAATGTGAACTGCAGCACAAAAGTGTTTGTGGCTGCTGGCTGATCATTCTTCCCCTCCAGAGTATGCTTTTTTAAAAAATCATTTTAAATTTGTTAATCCACATCACACCTTTATATCTTGCTGTAGGCTCTGTGCCCAACACTGAATTTGTACAATCAACAATGATGATATTGATCTTCTATTGCTACATTCACTAACGTGATAAAGAGATGGGTTTTTTTATAAAAAATCATATTTAAATAACACCATAATGCTGGTATATGCAGTAAATTTCCTGAAATGTCAATAAAGCTAAATACAAACACATCTACATTCATTAAAATGCAACTTTAAAATATTTGACTGTGTTCTCAGAAGGAAGATATTAATGGGTATTTGTACCTGGAAAGTCTAGACATTGGAGGGCACCATAGAATACGTATGAGTGTGTATTCCGTGTACACACACAAGCACAGATACAAGAAAGAATCTGACTTTGGTAGCACAGAACAGAGGCAGAGCTAATTAACATTGCTTCTTCACAACAGCCTCTGGTACTGACACATTGTAAACATGGGAACGCATAGTGTCCTAAATCCACTGGGTTCTCCTGCTTACAAGATTCAGGAAACAAAGGTTTCATTCCTGTCCTGAAAAGCTGTTCCAAAATAATATGTGCAGTCCAAATGTGTCAGCAACAACTAAGGAATCTCAACAATTTTCCCCAAATACAAAGGCTATGCTCATTAATGGAGATGAGCAAGAACTTTCTTGACATGTCCTTATTAGCTCCTGAATCACAAGGTCTTCATCCTTCCCATGAAATTCTCTATTTGCTACAAGGTTCATTTGTAACCCTGACACATTCCTGATCCTTTTCATCTTACTGTCAACTCGCTAGGAAGCCAACGTCTCTCAGAAAAAGAATTTGCCTGAAAAAAGGCACACAAACATCAGAATAACTAGCCAGGCAGTTTTGCAGGAGTCAGATTCTGACCACTGAGTTGAGGCATTCCTTCCAGTGGCTGCTGGATCATTCCAGACTGTCCAGCAGCTCTTGGAGTCATCACCATACAGAATCCCACTGCACTTTCAAGCCTTTGGTCAATCACAAACACAAACCTCGTTGCTTGCACTTGTCTTAGCCCAGGCAGAGCTAAGTGAAGCACAGAGCTGCAGCAATAGGTTAGCATGGGGAATCCCCAAACCTTTTGAGACACTATTATGCTGATTTTCAAGTGCCAGAGAGACACAAGAGATTACAATTCTTTGAGGTCTGCTGATTTATTTACTTACGATTTAATTTTTCAACTGCATTTAGATCTTCAAGTCACAAGTAGAATTTCCTGCAAGTCACTAACCAGGGTCAAGCTTTTTTAAACATTCAATAATGCATCAGAGACATCTTTTTAGACTTCAAATAACCTTGAAAGACCCTGAAAGTCTTGCTGTTCTACATGACTGTGAATTATTATTTTTTAAAACAAAGGCAGATTGCAATTTGAAGTTTGTTTTTTTAATGAAATATTTTGTCTCTTTTGAAGCGTATTTTACAGATACATGGCATATTACTGTATGTTTAAAATTCTTTCTGCTTTTGCTCTGGCAACAAATCTGTGTGCTATTCCCTCAGCTTTCTCAAAAGTGTAAGAGACAGGATTGAAATAATAATTATAAAGACCCATAATATTTTTTTTCCCCTATCCAGACAAACTTCTGAAGTTTCCCTGTGTTCATTTCACTAAATCTAGAGAAAGCTCTTTGCTTATGCAAACCTCCAAAGTCTTATTCAGAAACTGATTCCACCTTCTGAAAACATCTGCCTTCTGATATTTAAAAGTAGTTTCTAGATAAGCTGATACTGATAGAGATGCTGCAGCATTTGACATTCTGTAAACACCTAAAAATAGAAAGATAAGCTAGAACTCTGCCTGGCAAAGTCTCCAATGGTTTCTTTGGCCCTTCTTTGGGAGTTTGTTCTGTCAATTTTGAGCCAGTTTCACATCTCCTCACAGATTCTAAAGGTCATATTAAAATCTGCCTCAGCTAAATACCTTGTTTTCTTGAAGCCTGACTGAAATTGCAATGTTATACCTGGGTGTCACAGTCAGAGTCCTCTGAGGAGGATGCCATGACATGTGGAGCCGAGAACTCTTGACTAGTTAATTGCAGGAAAGTTCCTCCTGGAGACTGTGGAGGATGTTTGAAATTCAGCAGCAATAAAGACTGCAGGGGAGCTGCACAAGAAGCACAGGGAACTCAAGATTATTTTCCCCTACCCTACAATTATCTTGGATACTTAAAAATCCCTGCTACCTGGACATGAATAGTTTTGTATTCTAGTCCCACTGAGAAGCTCTGAACAAAGGATTTCAGAAGCATCAGTGAAAAACATACAATAGAAAGCTCAGAAACAATAATCCTACATTTAAAACAAATTACAGCTATACTTTCTGGCAAGCAGGTATTCACACTATTCAAGAGAAAAAACTGAAGTCCCTGTCATAATGAGATCAGAGCTGGTTCTCTGAGCATTCAAAACAATTCTCAGGGATGTCTCTGTGTATTTGCACATGTGAATCCACACACACATTTGAAATAGTTAATTCATTTTTAGTGTCTACATTTGTATGTAGTCAAAAGCAAATCCTACTGCAAACATATTAAGTTGTATATATTAAGTCTGTACCAAATGGATTTTACAATTGTATAATTGATACTTCACATCACTGCTTGTAAATACAGATTAAAAGATGAAGTTCTCTAATTGAATGTCTACAGAATAAAGAACAGTATCTACTCAGTAGAGCAAGACAGATGGTAGGATTTGTCTGCAAGCAGAAAACCAGCAGAAAAGTATTACCCAATTTAAGATGCATTTGGAACACGCACTGGCCACTACATTTTATTTACTAAAGCTAATGCATAGAGCTGGTGTCACAGTTTGGTATATTCTACTCTAGATCCCTGTGACTAACTAATTTTTCAGCTACCCAGCTAAACTAATCAAAATCCAAAAACAATTATCTCACATCAACCTAAAGTGAAATTCTTTTTTTTCACCCTGTCGCTACAAAATGGAAACGAAAAAAAACCCAAATCTAATAAAACCTTAAGGGTTATGTTACTCTTTAAAAGTTAAACAGAAAAAAAAAATAAAAAATCTCCAAGCTTTATTCTACGTCCGATAGACAACAAATATATTATTAGTAAACAGAAAAGTACTGATTAATCTAATTTGTTACTCTTTTTTTTTTTTTTAAAAATTAAGCTCGGTTTTTTTACATTTTATTCCAGGCATCCAAAAAAAATTTAAGTNAGCTCTTGGAGTCATCACCATACAGAATCCCACTGCACTTTCAAGCCTTTGGTCAATCACAAACACAAACCTCGTTGCTTGCACTTGTCTTAGCCCAGGCAGAGCTAAGTGAAGCACAGAGCTGCAGCAATAGGTTAGCATGGGGAATCCCCAAACCTTTTGAGACACTATTATGCTGATTTTCAAGTGCCAGAGAGACACAAGAGATTACAATTCTTTGAGGTCTGCTGATTTATTTACTTACGATTTAATTTTTCAACTGCATTTAGATCTTCAAGTCACAAGTAGAATTTCCTGCAAGTCACTAACCAGGGTCAAGCTTTTTTAAACATTCAATAATGCATCAGAGACATCTTTTTAGACTTCAAATAACCTTGAAAGACCCTGAAAGTCTTGCTGTTCTACATGACTGTGAATTATTATTTTTTAAAACAAAGGCAGATTGCAATTTGAAGTTTGTTTTTTTAATGAAATATTTTGTCTCTTTTGAAGCGTATTTTACAGATACATGGCATATTACTGTATGTTTAAAATTCTTTCTGCTTTTGCTCTGGCAACAAATCTGTGTGCTATTCCCTCAGCTTTCTCAAAAGTGTAAGAGACAGGATTGAAATAATAATTATAAAGACCCATAATATTTTTTTTCCCCTATCCAGACAAACTTCTGAAGTTTCCCTGTGTTCATTTCACTAAATCTAGAGAAAGCTCTTTGCTTATGCAAACCTCCAAAGTCTTATTCAGAAACTGATTCCACCTTCTGAAAACATCTGCCTTCTGATATTTAAAAGTAGTTTCTAGATAAGCTGATACTGATAGAGATGCTGCAGCATTTGACATTCTGTAAACACCTAAAAATAGAAAGATAAGCTAGAACTCTGCCTGGCAAAGTCTCCAATGGTTTCTTTGGCCCTTCTTTGGGAGTTTGTTCTGTCAATTTTGAGCCAGTTTCACATCTCCTCACAGATTCTAAAGGTCATATTAAAATCTGCCTCAGCTAAATACCTTGTTTTCTTGAAGCCTGACTGAAATTGCAATGTTATACCTGGGTGTCACAGTCAGAGTCCTCTGAGGAGGATGCCATGACATGTGGAGCCGAGAACTCTTGACTAGTTAATTGCAGGAAAGTTCCTCCTGGAGACTGTGGAGGATGTTTGAAATTCAGCAGCAATAAAGACTGCAGGGGAGCTGCACAAGAAGCACAGGGAACTCAAGATTATTTTCCCCTACCCTACAATTATCTTGGATACTTAAAAATCCCTGCTACCTGGACATGAATAGTTTTGTATTCTAGTCCCACTGAGAAGCTCTGAACAAAGGATTTCAGAAGCATCAGTGAAAAACATACAATAGAAAGCTCAGAAACAATAATCCTACATTTAAAACAAATTACAGCTATACTTTCTGGCAAGCAGGTATTCACACTATTCAAGAGAAAAAACTGAAGTCCCTGTCATAATGAGATCAGAGCTGGTTCTCTGAGCATTCAAAACAATTCTCAGGGATGTCTCTGTGTATTTGCACATGTGAATCCACACACACATTTGAAATAGTTAATTCATTTTTAGTGTCTACATTTGTATGTAGTCAAAAGCAAATCCTACTGCAAACATATTAAGTTGTATATATTAAGTCTGTACCAAATGGATTTTACAATTGTATAATTGATACTTCACATCACTGCTTGTAAATACAGATTAAAAGATGAAGTTCTCTAATTGAATGTCTACAGAATAAAGAACAGTATCTACTCAGTAGAGCAAGACAGATGGTAGGATTTGTCTGCAAGCAGAAAACCAGCAGAAAAGTATTACCCAATTTAAGATGCATTTGGAACACGCACTGGCCACTACATTTTATTTACTAAAGCTAATGCATAGAGCTGGTGTCACAGTTTGGTATATTCTACTCTAGATCCCTGTGACTAACTAATTTTTCAGCTACCCAGCTAAACTAATCAAAATCCAAAAACAATTATCTCACATCAACCTAAAGTGAAATTCTTTTTTTTCACCCTGTCGCTACAAAAGGGAAACGAAAAAAAACCCAAATCTAATAAAACCTTAAGGGTTATGTTACTCTTTAAAAGTTAAACAGAAAAAAAAAATAAAAAATCTCCAAGCTTTATTCTACGTCCGATAGACAACAAATATATTATTAGTAAACAGAAAAGTACTGATTAATCTAATTTGTTACTCTTTTTTTTTTTTTTTACAAATTAAGCTCAGCTTCTCTACATATCTATGCAGGCAGTCCACAAATACTTCAGATTCCTTTCCTGGTCCCTGAAAAATGATTTGAGTTGCTCAAACAAATCACAGAATTTACAGACATTTACTGCCTAGCACTCTAGGAATAAATCAACCAAGACAAACCAGTGAAAGTGAAGGAAAGCAAAAGCATTAAAATGACATATTAAAAGTGTTCTTCCAAATTACATATGGTTCACAGAGGTGCTACATACAAAATTTAAGATTTGAGGGCTTTAAATTGTATAAACAGCAAGTAGCATTGCTGATACCACAGTCAGTGAAACTGAAGAACTTCACACATCTTAAGTAACTTTGATACTTCACTATTTCACCTGCAGACAAGATCCACTGGTAACACCTTGGGAGGAGAGACTCGTGATAGGTGAAGAAGTACAGAAACAGGACATGCCCAGTAAATCATTTGTCAGATAAAGTGCAGAGTGTCCCATGAGAATTAGTAGTGCAAACAGATTATGTGCTGAAAAATTAGTGAATTAGCCCGTTCAGGTTGATCACAGGCTCACTGGATATCAGGAGTTGGAATCNCAAAAGCAAATCCTACTGCAAACATATTAAGTTGTATATATTAAGTCTGTACCAAATGGATTTTACAATTGTATAATTGATACTTCACATCACTGCTTGTAAATACAGATTAAAAGATGAAGTTCTCTAATTGAATGTCTACAGAATAAAGAACAGTATCTACTCAGTAGAGCAAGACAGATGGTAGGATTTGTCTGCAAGCAGAAAACCAGCAGAAAAGTATTACCCAATTTAAGATGCATTTGGAACACGCACTGGCCACTACATTTTATTTACTAAAGCTAATGCATAGAGCTGGTGTCACAGTTTGGTATATTCTACTCTAGATCCCTGTGACTAACTAATTTTTCAGCTACCCAGCTAAACTAATCAAAATCCAAAAACAATTATCTCACATCAACCTAAAGTGAAATTCTTTTTTTTCACCCTGTCGCTACAAAAGGGAAACGAAAAAAAACCCAAATCTAATAAAACCTTAAGGGTTATGTTACTCTTTAAAAGTTAAACAGAAAAAAAAAATAAAAAATCTCCAAGCTTTATTCTACGTCCGATAGACAACAAATATATTATTAGTAAACAGAAAAGTACTGATTAATCTAATTTGTTACTCTTTTTTTTTTTTTTTACAAATTAAGCTCAGCTTCTCTACATATCTATGCAGGCAGTCCACAAATACTTCAGATTCCTTTCCTGGTCCCTGAAAAATGATTTGAGTTGCTCAAACAAATCACAGAATTTACAGACATTTACTGCCTAGCACTCTAGGAATAAATCAACCAAGACAAACCAGTGAAAGTGAAGGAAAGCAAAAGCATTAAAATGACATATTAAAAGTGTTCTTCCAAATTACATATGGTTCACAGAGGTGCTACATACAAAATTTAAGATTTGAGGGCTTTAAATTGTATAAACAGCAAGTAGCATTGCTGATACCACAGTCAGTGAAACTGAAGAACTTCACACATCTTAAGTAACTTTGATACTTCACTATTTCACCTGCAGACAAGATCCACTGGTAACACCTTGGGAGGAGAGACTCGTGATAGGTGAAGAAGTACAGAAACAGGACATGCCCAGTAAATCATTTGTCAGATAAAGTGCAGAGTGTCCCATGAGAATTAGTAGTGCAAACAGATTATGTGCTGAAAAATTAGTGAATTAGCCCGTTCAGGTTGATCACAGGCTCACTGGATATCAGGAGTTGGAATCGACCCTGGAGATCTTTGAATCCAAGCCCCTGCCAGAGCAGAGCCATGCACTAGAATCTAACCCAGCACAGGGCACACAGGAACACAGCCAGGGGGGTCTGGAAAATCTCCAGAGAAGGAGACTCCACAACCTCTCTGGGCAGCCTGTTCCCCTGCTCTGTGACCCTCACAGTAATGAGGTTCCTCCACAGGCTGAGGTGGAGCTTCCTGTGCTCCAGCTCCCTTTTGTGGCTTTGTTTTGGGAGGGGGCTGTTTCTTTTGGTTTTGTTTGTTTTACAATATACTGATCCTGCCAAAATGTTTAAATTAAATGTATTTAGAGAGACACAACCATAACATGCACTTAATTACAGCTCTATGAAAATATTTTTCTTGTTTCTTCAACAGAGTGATCTCTGCTTAGAACACACTTAACTCCATATGCTGAATAACTGAAGGCAGCAATACATCACCTTTTTTCTTAAGATACAAAAATAGTCAACTCCCACCCTTGTTCATGCAGGAACATCCCTTAAGGCTTAAGCCCTCTGGTTTCTTTCAGTCTTTTTAAAGGTCATGGTCTGACATTTCAACAGCGTTAGAAGTCATTGTCTTCCTTCCTCCATGTGTGTCCCTGCTTCAGCATTATTCCCTTCTAGTCACAAGGCAACAAATGACTTCTTTGTTAGAAGACTAGATCTGGTAACTGCACTTATTAAAAATGAGTCAAAACAGCTCATCTGAAATAATGCTGGGTGGAAAAGGGTCAGGCACAAACCCAACAATCCACAGGAAACATGAAATTAAACTAAAAGATTCACCTTTTTTTCCCCCACTTTGGTTGAGGAACAAAACAAAAGCTGAAGTCAGTCTCATTCACACACCAGAGCAGCTCTGCTCTCTTCTATAACAGCAAGTAGTAAAGTCCCACTTTACAAATACTTGAATTTCTGCTTTCACCACTAAACTGCAACAAAAAAACCCCACCCAAAAAACTTTATAAACAGGATTCGCACCTTTTGTGTAACAACGTTGTCCTTTCAAAGCTGTTGTAACTGGAAGGCAGGACCAGCAGGTAGCATGAGCTGCTCCTAAAATGGAGGGCTGAGGGGAGGAACTCTGCATTTAATTAGAAGACACACCAGGAGATGATTTGGCTAATTGCATGACTTAGCAAAACCCCAAGGCTGCTCCAGGTTAAATTAGTTTCTGAGAGCTTTCTATAAGCTTTTATGCTTTTTTAAGCTCTCAGTACTCAGCGTACCACATGCTCTAGTTATGCCTTTCCTGACATCACTGCCTGCCCAGACTTATTCATCATAAAATCTCCTATGAGGAACTTTTTTGGAAGTGTTTGCCTCCTCACTGAAACTCTCAAATGGTGCTAAGTGGCCACAGCAACTAGGAAGTCAGCTTACCAAGTTCTTCTGAGAATTTGGGGAATAGTGTACTTTATTATATTGCTCTTTCTTGTGTGTTCGTTTGTTTTACTGAAAGAAAAATTGCAGAAAAGTTGTTCTCTGAAAATTTCTGCACCTGGAATTAGGGAATGTAACAAATATGTTGCTAATTAGCTTAATTAGTGCACAGGCTGATTGACACCCGAGCACTAAAGGTTTCTCATTACTTAAAGGGGAAAGAAAGAAGACCAACAATTCTCATAAACTTATGTGAGAAATGTGCTTACGTTTAAAATTTATTCTGTGAAAAAAAAATCCCTGGAACAAAGAATTACAGCACTGGGTGCAGCCTAAAATTCTATGTGCACCCCCAACCTTCTGGCTGTCAGGTATTGATGCAATTCTGGGATAGCAACAAGCCACCCCCACCCCAGTTGCTCTGATCTGCATCCCTCTATTCACACTTTGTCAGGACACAAACACATTCCTACCCTGGCCCCAGAGTCCCTGCTATGGTTCCTGTGGGGGGTCCTGGAGCTCCCAGACTGCCCATCCACCTGGTGCCACACCCAGCCAGCTGAAGCAAAATCAACCACCCTATTTATTACCACCCTTCTTCTTTTTTATATTCTATTTTACAGAAGCTTCTACTCCTTCATTCTCTTCTGGATTCTTTCAAGTCTGGAAAGGAGCACCATGGCTTCTTCTATATTCCATTCCTCATTCTTTCTTCCAACGAGCATTTAACATTGCCCAAATATCTTTTTTTACTAACTCCACCCCTTTCAACAACAGCAAACCTTGTTTAACCAAGTGTGAGTAATAACATCTATAATCTTGAGCATGGCCAAGGTCCAGTACAACATCTGCCCCCACCTCTTTGGTTGCTGCCAACAGCTGAGATGCTCATCTTCTTGGTGGTGGGCACAGAGGCTACTCTGGTCTTGCCCTCAGCCCCTCCTCTTTGGCAAAGTCTATTTCTTGTTTTCCACACTCAGTTCATAATGGCTTATCAACTCACCCCAGTCAGCTCAATTACCATATTTATAACCATGTAGATCCTCACCTTCTCATATTTGGTAATGGGACAAACACAGTCCTGGCCCTCAATTGGAATTAATCCCCCACAATTAGAAGAGCACTTATTAATACATAACACACATTTCTGTCTGCAAGTAAAACTGAAATGAAAAGGACTAAAGAGGGTAAATAGATCACGATTAGATGAAAGAATAATAAATGTCCTCATATTATTTAAATTTTCCTCTGAAAACTCTGTATTGCTCACTTCTGCAAGAAATATCAGAGGGGCTGTTGGAATTTCAACCTTTCCTGACAGTGTTACTTTCCTGATCAAGGTGTGAGCATTAACTGGTAACTACTCCCATTTATATGAATAATGTCTGTTTTAAAGTTTCAGCTGCAGTGTAACACCTAATTTGAATGTCTGTCTATGAGAAGAGTAGATTCAGCACATCTCATTTATGTGCTTATCTAAACAGGAGGCAGCCAAACAATATAATTTAGTGTATACAGCAGTTTGCTAATAGAAAAACTATGTACTGGGTAGCTTTTACTCAAAAGGTTTCTGTAGCTTGAAATCTGAACAGATTCTTAATACAGCAGAAGAATTTAATTTTCTGGGGCACAGTTTCTCACTGACACAGGTGCTCTTACTGGAGAATTTACAGTGTCCATTATCTTCTCAAATAGGAAACTCAAGAAATGACCATACAAGAAAAGACATTATAAAAGATCTCACTTAATCTTAGATTTGTGGGAGTAGAGCTCCAGCCTAAACATCAAAAGCTAAGTTCAAAGTTCTCCTGAAACAGAATCTGCAGATGATAGTGTGTAACTCCAGGAGCAGCCTTGCCCATTTAGACAAATCATGACCAGAATTCTTACACAGTCATTACACAGCACCATTCATCTTGCTTAGTGTCTATGAGTAATGGAGAGGACACGGACATTGACAGACTATGGAAGATTCATTGCCTTGGCCACCGAGAAGGGGAGTAAAGAATAAACACATTGCTTTTCATCTTGCTTTGACAGAATGGCAGGGGAATAAGTAAAACATGGTCGACACACTCCTGGGAATACTTGACTGTTGGTTTGCTAAGAAGTAAGAACACTTTTTGCCTTAGGCTGGACAAGCAACTCTTAATTGGCATCAGATTGAGACCACCACACTCAAAGGAAGGAACTCACAAAGCCCCTACTTCGTGAGTAGTTCTGAGGATGTCAGCCTGGCCACTTGAGAAGTGAGGTACCAGTCTATTCTGATTTATTCACAGTTCAGTGGCATTTTCCTCTGTATTGGGCACTAAGAACCTTTCAAATTTGCACATGGGGATTAAGTGTGCTAGACTGATGGAAGTCATCTCTTATCCCAAGAGCCTGCATGTCATGGGCAATCAACATAAAATTCCCCATGTCAAGCTTGGGTTTCACCTGCGGAACAGAAGCAAGAATCAGAGCTCTCTTTGATACATTTCTCAGGTGGCCTTCACTCATCCTTGGGGATGTGCCTGTTTCCAAACAGTTCAAAGCTGTTACTTTTGATCTGATAACTTATGATGGAAAGACCCACCAAGATGCAAACAGTACAGCAAATCAAGACAAAATCTTTGTCTAAAGGAAGCACAAGCTAAATGAATTGTGACTTCATAATGTTGAGACCCAAGTTAATAACTAGTACTCACAAAGACAGTAAAAACCTACTGTATAGCAGGAATCACTGCACAGAGATGCAAGATTATTTCTATTCAAGTTGGTGTCCTGTTATTTTCATGCTTCACTTGCTTCCCTGGTCAATGGAGATACCATAACTGCACAGGTTATAACTACTAAGCTTATAACTACTAATAACTATAAGGTTATCACTACTACAGGTTATAACTGTACAGGTATAACTACTACTACTGGAACTAGCTAGCTGGGCCAGTTCACAGAAGCTCAGCCTAAACTGGCTAACAAAGCCAGATACTGGGAGGTTCCATGTATGTGTATAAAATAGTAGGTACTTAAAGATATCTGAGAAGAATTGAAGGCAGCATTCAGAAATCCTAACAGAAATGTCCCAAGAAACAACAGGATGATAAGGCTTTAACTAAGGTTTATTCTGTCCCTGTTTAAGTTAATAACAAGTGAACACAGCACTGAAATAGGCACCTTAGGGTAAGACATTGTATGGAAACTGCACCAATTTACACATCATGGTAGTATACAAAACATTTACAAGCATATATACTCACTGAATGAAGAGAAACCACCAGTTGTAGAGAGGAGTCAAAAAGCTAACCCAGTTTCCAAACCTCATACATGGAAGCACCCTTACAGCACTAGATTCAGTGCAGAAAA
Organism: Ceyx cyanopectus; assembly: GCA_013401355.1. NCBI lineage: Eukaryota > Metazoa > Chordata > Aves > Coraciiformes > Alcedinidae > Ceyx > Ceyx cyanopectus. The sequence continues at coordinate 24,619 of VYZU01023971.1, read as the reverse complement.
TGATCAGCTGCAGCTTGCTTAATGATCCTCTAAGCAAAGAAGCTCCTGAATACTTGTAAATGCCATCCTGGGTGAGGATACTCACTCTGACTGCTTGAAACAGGACAAATTACTCCATTAGCCATGTAAGAGCACTTAGGAAGTTTGAGTCCCTGTCACAGATTCTGCTGCTGCCAGCACTCCACAGTGGAAACCAAGGCTAATTAACAAAGAAAGCAAGAGCTGAATCATATTTAAAGGTGTACAGGTAGACAAATATACTTTCTACATGCTGAAAAATTTCAAGAGATGAAAAGGATAAACCCCACCATAAGTCAGCATGCAGTGGCAATCTGTCAAAGGTGCTCTGCCTTCGTTCTCACCTCCAAACAACAGTTGTCCCCATTGTGCTTCAGCCACGAACATAGCACGGGGAGATTTCAAAGCAGGCAACATAGAATATTTTCTTGGAAAAGACCTGTGGTTTTAAGCTCTGAACCAGCTTTTGTGTTATGTTTGGTTTCAGTGTACCATTCTGATTTTAATAATACCATGGATAATATATATGTTTCACAACTTGGTAAGAATCAAAATGCCAGCATCTACCTACTGAGCCTTACAATGGGGTTGGAATGAATTTTATGTAGTGCTGTGCAACTTGAATGGTGCAAGGGGCACTAAGAAAGACATTTAAGAGGAAACAGTTCTTACACCTCCTTTACAAAAGAAGGGATAAAAATAATCACTAGTTTACTCACACAGTTTTTATTCCTGACAACATTCAATTTAAGCCAATGAGATTACTCATATGAGTAAATTTGTCTCAGAAATAAGCTCAAGAGGTAACACTGAAGATGTTTGGAAAGCTTTTCTTTGTGCAGTATCTAACTGAAACTGTGTAACACGCTCCTGTGCAGAAATGGCTTACTCTAACATGACATGAAAGCCTGGGAGTTCTGAAAAAGCTAATAGTCACTTTAAAAAATATTTTCTACTGATCAGGATTCAGGCATAAAAGCAAGAAAAACAGTCTCTGTTCTTGTGTTTGCCATGGCACATATCTATATGGGTTTAACCCATGTTGAGCACTACAGTCTTTAAAATATTTTGAGTTTGTATTTTTTTAATATCACTAAAATCTTAACCTGGTAGATATTTTCTTAGATTTATTTATAATATATTATTTATAATATTTTATTGTATAATAATGAAATAATTATTTATAATACAGTATTATTGTGATCAGAGAAAAATCATTTTCTTGTTACAAACTACCTGTATTTTAAAATGCTTGGTATCTGGTATAGTTATTATTTCATAACTTGGCACATTTCCTGGAGAATAATCTTCGAATTATCTGCTTTTTTTTTTTTAGTGAGTGATAAATAATATGACCTTAACAAAGACAGTTTCCCCTAAATAGCAATTTCAAATTCACCTTTAAGATAAATCAAAAAGGTTAAAACATAAACCAAGGAATCCAAAGTTTTCTTAAGTAATTTTTAAAGTCAGAAAAAAACTCCACAAACCACCAGATGCCATCTTTGATAGAAAAAATCCTAGAAAGCTCATCATATTAGGAAGTAAAATCAGGGAAAGCACATGTATCAAATATATGTGCTGTGAAAGCACAAGTGACTCTAATTAGAAAGTTTCTTCTCCTGTTAAAATCAAAGGGGATAAATTCCATTTCCTGTTAAAGCAAAGTAAATCTATAGTAATTCCCCAGAAACTGATCTGTCTTTACATCAAGGTAACAAGTACCTGAATTTAGTCAGGGTTCTTGAGAATCAAAAGAAAATTAAACTCCACAAATGCTACCTACACATACAGAGCATCTCATTTTATACAAGGTTTGTCATGTTTTAATCAGTAGAGGATTGTGACACGGGCTAAAAGACAATTGGTGTATTGTTAATAAAACTTGAGAAGAATCTGGTTCATTAAATGCTCACAGAGTGCCCTGGTGCACTCAAGGGAAGAGCACAAACTGTGACACAGACTGGAACGTTCAATCTGGACAGCAGTCAACTTTTGTATCTAGGCAAATCAAAAGCATATGCAAAATTTATTTTTTAAGGGCTCTTACTTTTCGTACCCTCATTTTATATTATACACTGAAGCACAAATGCTGGAGAATTTTACCCATAGGTAAGAGGTCTCTAACTTCACAGCAAACTTGCAATATATTGTCCTATCTGCAAAACACTACATCATCAGACAGAACAACCATATGATGGACCCCTAAAGAGGCACAGAATCAGCACCAGCTGCAGCACCTCCAGCCAGGCACCACTGGAGCCATTCCCCATCTCCCCAGAGCCTGGAACCAGTGGCTGCAACAGCTGCACTGTACCAGAGCAGATCCAGCAGAGCTCACAGTTCAAATGATGGGAGAAAATCCTGCTCTGCCAGCCTGGAAACCAGGACGAGTACAGCTGCGGGTCAGAGCCAGATGCCTAAATCAGCATGTCTGGCCACACCAACCAGCCTGGATTAGACCCGTCCAGTAGCTCCCCAAGGGTCTGCAGAAGCTCCCCTGGGCTGAAGCACAGCCGATGCCATAAGCCATCAGTAATATCCCAGTGTCTAAAGCAGTGTGGCCAGCCTGGAAATCGGCTTGTGAGCAGCCGCCAGCCAGCCCTAAGTGCTGAAAGCAGCACATTTGGCCCTGCCAACCAGCTGGCACGGGCACTGTCCCACAGCTCCTCAGCACTCCCCTGCAGCGTCTGGAGACCTGCCACCCAGGCACCAATGCAGTGGGTACAGGACAGCTCTTTGCAGCCAGCTCCTCGCAGTCTGTTCAGAGCAGCCAACTCTTCCCATCACACTCTCTGCTGCCAGCTCTCCAGCAGACCATGCACCCTGGCCAGCCCTTCAGAGGCAGCTCTGCACAGGTGGCACAGGATGCAGAGAGGTTGCCGATGGCGAGAGTGTTCTTGTTGTGCCTTGGTTTTTTTATCTCTTCTTTTGAGTATGTTGTTGTTGGGGGTGTTTTATTGGCTGGTGCATTGAGGGACACCAATCCCACACCTCCAGGCAACTGGGAACACAGTGAGCCAGCAGCACACTCCACCATGTCACGTATTCCCCGACTGCAGTCATGCGGCACTTTTGGTCCTGGTAAGCAGGGAGGACTCTGTATTACCATTCCCAAGAGCCCCCAGACTCTTTGCCCAGGTCTGTGTGACCCTGGAAAGATTTATGGAGGCATGCACCTGGTGCTGTGCACCCTTCTGACAGACAAGTGGTTGTTGGCTGTTTCTGAAACACTCATGTCTAAAGCATGGCTGCAGCCATACCCTGCCACAATGCAATGGCCGTCAGCAATGCCATCATGGAGTCCTTCCCAGCAGCAGCTCTAAAAGCCTGCTCCTTCCACCTGGTGCAGAAGATGAGGAAGCATTTGGCCATTCAAGAACACAGCAGGAACAGAGTCCACCCTCAAGGCTGAAGTGGTTGTGGCCTTGGCATTTGTGCCTGTCCCGGACTTGGGGGAAGATGTTGCTACTCTGGAGGATTATCTGCCCAAAGGGCTCTCAGCCTCTTCTCAGATGGCTCCAGGAAACCTACACCTGTCATCCAGTTAGAAAAGGACAAGGAAGACAAGAGACAGGTAAATGTTGTGCTTTGGGATGTGGTTTAGTGGTTTTGACAGGGATAGGAATAAAGTTGGACTTGATGATCTTGAAGGTCTCTTCCAGATGAAGCTATTCTATGATACAAGCCACAACAACAATGGGTTGTTACAGAAGTGCTCAAATATTCCCTGCTTTACAGAGAGGTTTCATGGTGCCAAGCTGTGGCATCACTGAGGATCACAGAGCTGTGATGATCCAGCAATAAGAGAGGCAAAACCAGTAATTGCAATGACAGGCATACCCTGAGCTCTGAGCTCTGGTGGGATTGCATTTAAAATAAAGATTTTGTGTTTCTGTTGTCTAAGGAATCAGTTGTGCCTTACTGCCAGGAATCTCATTTTATACCAGTAAAATATTCAAATATTGTGATTCAGTAATCAAATAACTGACATACACCTCAACATTCCCAGTATGCATACTTAATTAAAACCAAAAATCTTCCACTGGCACTCCCTGTATGTTATCCAAAAGTTCCATTCCTGCAGTTTATTAATAGAATACAGTTGGCGTTACTCAGCTCTCGGATTTTTTACAAGCCTGATGCTTGTACAACCTGGCAGCTTTTTAGCTCAATCATATAAATGTCTTAATACCCTGCATTGATCTGGAATCAACACAGTTGCCGACACATGGATAAAAAGCATCTGGAGAATTTCTTGGTTGTTATTTCAAGCTGTTTATTATTCCTTGAGGACTCATATGAACACTCAGAACTATCATGCCTGCATTAATACTGCTCTCCTACACCTCTGGGTACAGTAACACTGTACATTAAAGATGCTTTAGAAAATTGTTTGCGAGTTGATATTGCACTGGGATTACTTTGTACGGTCGGCAGCTTTGAACTAAATAAATACTGGAAAACTGCATGCTGTGAAGTAGGCAGTTTGAACTCCTCAGTCTGGCCTTTGGAACACAGTTTAGAATAAAAATAAAGCATTGATATTTACCAAGTTATATTTTAAATCTTGGATTTGGCAGACCTGTGATTAATAAAGATTCAAGAACATTAGTAATTCTGTGCTTACAGACTAGCACTGGAAAACAATCATTCTGAGCCTACTGAAGGAGCTTTCTGTGAGCTGTTCTTGTCCATACAGAGGCAGAGATCCACATTTTTATCATCACTGTGCAGTATGACAAAGATTTGTGAAGAAGGCCACCGTGGGGAAAGAGTCCAAAATGAGATACAAGTATCAGGGAAAAAGTGGGGGAGTAAGCATCTGAAAATGCCTCTCTAGACTACCTCTGATCAAGTGGGAGACCATCAGTCATTATTATACAAATAAGTTTAAGTCATGCAATCACACAATAAGAAAAATCCTATCAAGTGGAACAGTTTCTGTTGCCATCAGAAAAAACAGGAGCAAGGAGGGGAGCAAGAATGAATCAAAAAGCACCAAATACTGTGAGACTGATGATTCCACCATAGCACTCCTTCAAATGCAGAATATACCCATACTCTTAATCCTACCTATCAGTATTACTGCACAAAATTTTCAGGGCTTTGAGAGTAGTGTGTTCATGATAGCCTTTGGTAAAACAGGAAGAAATGCTGTGTTCATGCATGAATGATCCCAGATGTTAGATTTTCTGTTTCAGAAGGAAATATGCATGATACACAGATGGACAGACTGTAGAGAGAGAAGCCCTGAATCTGCTCTGTGGAGATTCCACAACAAATAATACTGCACAGAAGAAGAAACATACATCCAGATCAGCCACCCTTCTTCAGAGGGCCTTTAAGGAAGAAAAATCTGGAGAAAAATCCTCTCCAAGTAGAAGTACAATGAATAGTGGGATGGAAATTCTCCACAGTCTCACAGGGAAATGGAAGGAAATACAAAATGTGAGTGATGTGATTTGGAGCTGTGCTTTCTCAATCTCACTAATACTCCTATCTGCCAGAAGCAGTAAACTTACCAACTAATGGCTTCAGCATATTCTCTAGCAGCTTTACAATGGCTGAAGTTTCATAGATACTGGTACCTGCATCAAGTAGATGAAAGCCAATTCAGGCTTACCTACCTCTGCTGCAATCAGTCCTCTATTTGTAACTTCAGCATATCACAAATCCAACAAAACCCCCATACTTAGCAGTAACAGTGAGGACTGAAATATTCCACATAGATCAGTGAAAGCAGTATCAACTTCTGATATTTTATGAATACATTTTCTTACTTGTTTTGAAGTGGGGATTTTTGCTTCCTAATAGATACAGAGCTACCAAAAAAAGAAGAATATCTTAAAATTTTCTCCACATTTAAATATACACATGTGGAAAGAGAGAACACATCTACTAAGAAGAACATATGTTAAAGTGCTTGCCACATCCCCTATGTGATTAAAAGTTAATCTTCATGAAGAAATGTGCTATGTGTTTGTTTTTATTAATGCTAATAACTTGCTAACTAATGATAAATGTCTGATCATTTATTCTAAGTGAAATGAAGTATGCCCTAAAGACAGGCTATGCAAATGAAAGCTTCTGCTCACACAGGTTTAGAGCATGTACATTAATAACCATGTATCTTGACTGCAGTGAAAAAGAGTGCATGAGTGATCTGTTAAGGCAGATCAGGATGGAAGAACACCAACTATCAAAGGGTTATCTAAAAGCTGTGTATTTCCCAAAGTCTGCCAAGCTGCCATTCCCAACGTTTCAAGGTCTACAAATGCAAACCATTTAAATATTTCTCCCTCTCTTAACACTTTCCAATTTACAATGACAAGTTTTTCAAAAGCCATATACAGTTAAGATTTTGTGCAGTACATAAGGTCAGTCCTCTTTCCTTGCAAATGGTGCTGTGAACTCCAGGAGAGGGTGAGTAGCCATGACCAGCTGCATTCCTTACCTCACAGAGCCACAAACCAAAACACACATTTGTTCATCTTCGTTTTCATCTCTCTAATGCTGTTATTTGTATTCTGAAGATATTTGATGCCACAGAGACAAGTATGTGACTGTGCAAAGACACTGTCTGTATATTTTACATGACATTCTAGGTATGGCTCAACATATTTCTCCTCAGGCTCTTTTTTTTGTTATGTTAAAAAAAAAAGGGAAGGTGGCTGATGCTGTTATGTTTGATATTTCTCCCTGTTTCAAATGTTAGGATCAAAAGGTAACTAGCAAATTTCCTTAATTCTCAGTAAAATTCCACTACATCTTCACTCATCAGAATCCTTCCAGTGCAGTGGACTTAGCAGCTATGGAAAACTGGAGCCATAACTATCATCCAATGAAATCCACAATATTTCTTTCCACAGACAGTCATGCATGGAGAGATGATGCCCTCTCTCCTTATCCTGAGTAGCCCCCAGCTGCCTCTGGCATCATCCAACAGAAGAATGTCAGAATATCTCTTGTCTGTGCAATTCTTTTTCCTACAACTAAGATTTGTGAAACACTGGAAAGCAAACACAAGACTGAAGTTATTGCTTTTCCCTAAAAAGATATAAATAGGCAAGGCCAAGTCAGGGAAATTTAAGTTTAAATTTGGAATAAAGTACAGATATCACAACTGTCATGAAGCAAACTGTTATCTATTGATGTTATTTTCAAAATCAAAAATAACCTTTGCATCTCAGACACACTTACCTTCTCCCTCCTTTCCTTTTCCTTCTGTGTACCTTCACCCAGACACCACTGAACCTCTTCTAGTCACCTCCCAGACCAGTGTCTCCACCACTTCCCTGGGCAGCCTGTTCAGGGCTTGGTAACTTTTTTGGTGAAGAGATGTTTCATTGTGTCCCATCTAAAACTCCCCTGGCACAGCCTGAGATTGTATCCTCTTCATCTGACGTTCTTGTAATGTTCTTTATCCCATTATGTTATATTTGCAATTTACTACTTGCTTGGATCAAGGTCTTATTTTTTCAAAGCTTAGTTCTGCTCCCACTGATGTCCACGGCAAATCTTCACTGGAAACAGCAGCAGACCTGCACAGTCATGGTCTTGCAGAACCAAGGACAGAGTTTGCCCTGCTCCCGTCCCAACACCATTAAAGAGCTGAAATCCATATCTGACCATCAACTACATTCTTCAGAGATTAGGTCGTCTATCAAGACATTTACTCCTGCAGCTTGGCAAAGCTTCAGTGAAGACTCAGCAGGAAAGAGCTCCCTTAAGAACCAAACTTACAAAAGTCTTAGAAAAGAATTGCCTCTTTATTTATTAAATTATTAATTAATTCCTTGACCGCTACAGAAGGATACTCGGAGTGAAAACCCACTCCAGTGTTAGATTATGCTAATCTAGTGAAAAGATGTCTTGTGTATTGATCAAAGTCCTGAGCAAAATTTCTCATTGCTCTTGGACTAAGTGATCAATACAGTGACACTCTCCATAAGTACAGAAGGACTCTACTAGGTTTTCACATTTATCTTGTGCTGGTGAATGAAATGCAACTAATTAATGTTCACCGTATAAGAAAGTTAAAAGGAGCTTTTTAAGGAAAAATTGCATTGTCAGAAGGCACAAATTAGACCATCAAACTGGTCTTTCACTTCTACTATCTATAGAGGATAATGTACTTGAAAAACCACAAGAGATCAATCAAAAGTCTTTGGGAAGGATCTTTCTTCATCTCATGAAGAGCTTTTGGACACCATTTCTATAAACAAAAAAACATATTCCCTTTCTCCTGTCTAACCTAACTTGTATTCTCAGAATTCCAGCATTATTACTGTACTGCCTGATAGGAGCAGGCATTAAATTCTGTACTAATCAGGTAGGTAATGTGTGTGGCTGCAATGACCTCCTGTGCTGTCAGTCTGGAATAGTACAGTACTAGTGCAGTGTGGCATCCTCTCTCTGGCCAGCCTTATACAGCCAGCTGGCTGCACTCAGCAGTTCCAATCTCAAATTATGAAGAATACGCTGTTAACAAACCCTCACCATTTATCACAAACACAAACACAAGATGGAAAAGTGAATATAAATCAAATGAAAAAAAACCACAGGGCTAACTAACAAAGAAAATACTAATTCCAAACATGACACCACTGACTCACTCCTGGGTGGTGGGACAGAGGAGAGTCAGGAAGGCAAGAGTGGGAAGCTGGTGTGTTGAGGTAAGGCAGTGGAATGGGTGCAGTGAAAGCTGCTCTCACAAGCAAAGCAAAGCAAGGTATTCGCTCAGCCTTCCCCTCACAGGCAGGGGTTCCACCAGCTCCAGCAGAGCCAGGCTCTGGTGCTGGCAGGGCAGGGGGAGAAGAAGAAGAGGCCTCAGTACTGGCACTCGCCCTTCAGCCCTAACTAAAGCATCAGAGTGTTGCCAGCCCAACACCTGGCACCATACCAGCTACGATGAAGAAAGTTAACCCCTCTAAAACCAATGCACATGACACGCAGCACTGTCACCAGCTCTGTGCCCACAGAGGTCACCAACTCTGCTCTTGGTGCCACCCCGTCCCACGCTGGCTCCTCTGGAGACCATCTAGTCTGACCTGGGCCAGCTCTGCACCCCGAATGAATGTCATCCAGCTCTAAGCAGCAGGAAATAAGACTTACACAGCCGATCTTGTAAATATGGCCATTAACAAACTAATTAAAGGAACCATTAATAAATCCATTTGAATTGATTTCAACTTTTCTAAAGAATAAAGAAATCACACAGAAGAAAAACCTGCTTTGAGCATTGTGTCGGTTTGTAGGTTAGGTGAGAGAACAGTAAGAAAAAAAATCCATTACAACTGTGTCCAATGTATTTCATTTCTTTCCCATTTAAGCACACAAAACACTCTCCAACCACCATCTTGGCTGAACAGAATGAAGAAACCAAAGCAGAAGTCAGCCTGCCTTTCCCTTCTGCTTGAGTGAGGCAAGGCGAGGTTTTGGTAGTGGCAGGGGCTACTGGGGTGGCTTCTGTGAGAAGCTGGTAGAAACTTCCCCCATGTCTGATGGAGTCAATACCTGCTGGCTCCAGGATGGACCTGTCACCGGCCAAGGCTGAGCCAATCAGAGGCAGAGGTAGCACCTCTGTGGTAACAAATGTAAGAAGGGGAAAAAAAATAATATTTGTGTAAGGGCAGCTTCAGTTGCAGAAAACATTCCTCTGCAGCCTGAGTTGAAGACCACAATGAGGCAGTCTGTCCCACTGCAGCCCATGGAGCTCCATGCTGATATCCACCTGCAGCCCACAGAGGACCCCATGCTACAACAGGTGGAGGTCCAAAGGAGACTGTGATCCCATGGGAAGCCTAGGCTAGAGCAGGCTCCTGACAGGACCTGTGGACTAATGGAGAGAGGAGCCCACTCTGGGGCAGGTTTGCTGGAAGGACTTGTGACCCCATGAGCCAGCCACACTGGAGGAGTCCAAAGTGACGGAATGGCATCTGGAGCAGAAGCCAGTCCACCCAAGCTCTGCTATTTTTCTTCTTACAGCTGTGTTTCTTTATTGTCCGGGGTGTTGAAGCCCATCTTAGTGCATTCTCAGTTCTACCAGTTCTCCAAGCATGGAGCTCATGTTTCACAATCTGGGCTTCCTCTTCCTAATGTTGTTTTGTTGCAGAACACAGTAATTATTTTACTCTGGAGACATGGGACTTATGAGTTTCTCTTCCATCAAAGTTTTCTTAGACCCCAAATGAATGAAGTACAAGCAGTTGTAACATGTTCTTCAACAACTCAGCTCAGAAAAACTGGCAACAAAAGGTTCATGTAACAAAAGCAGTCACAAGACTAGCAAATAAAACCTTAACACAAGCTGCAACCATCATAAATCAAACTCTATTTTGAACTTTGTCTTTGTAGTAGGTTGCAGATCTGAAATTCTCCTAATTTAAGAATATGAGACATAAAAGACTGTGAAAAAGGAAACACATAACTCACACTTGTTTAATCTTGTGACATGTTATGCCACAAGGAATTTGCTTGCATAAGCAATGTTCAAATAAAGCAAGCTTTCCCTGGAGGCTTTAACTAAGACGTGCACAGCACCTTAGTTGATATTTCCACTGACTGCCAAGTTGTCCAAACAAACAGAGATTTGACATTAAAAACATATATTCGGCTTCTCAGCCTTTCAGAAACTACATGAACATAGATCTACACCAAAATGCCAAAGGACACCAGCACTGGAAAGTCTTCTGCAAAGCAAGTGGGTCAGTTCCTAAGCCATACACCTGGGAACAATATTTCTCTGGCCTAAGCCTGTTTATCATAGAGTTCAGTGTGAATTTTAAGGCCTTAACATGTTACTGCAAATGAGAAGATGGAAAGTCTGTAATGACTCTATTAAACCATCAAAATTAATCTATACCACCATCTCAGCAGAAACAGCATCCTGTCTTCTCCAAAGGGTCAAGAATTAATACCATTTCAAAACACATAATTACAATCTTTTCTGTTAATTTTTCTCCTTGAAGAAATTCACAGTTTAGTAGAAAATTTCCAAAAATATATCTGGCATTTCTAAAATGATGCCTACTAGATATTTAAACAGGTTTTATGTTAGCTAATATCAGATGTTCCTATTAACCCTTAAATTAAGATGATGTGGACACAAAATGAAAATTCATTTTGATTCTAAACATATCTCTACATCTTCTTAAACTCATGTCATAATATATAAGTGCAGAACAAGTACCAATTAGCTCCTCAAAAGTAAGAATTAGTAGTCCTTAAACTAGATGCATATTCCAGAATTCAAAACTGCAGGGTAGCAGTTTAACTCTGTTAACAGAGACAAATGGGAGGAGAATTCTAGAAGATCTGTACTCTAGTCCCACATCTCCCCCTTCTTTTGCACTAAACATGATATAAAATTCCTTTGTAAAGTCTTTTGACATCACCTGATAAAAAGTCCCATAGAAGAGTAAGGCATTGTTCCACTGAATTATACAGTTTTGAAAGTTCATTTCCTCCCTTGTACAGTGGCATCATACAAAAGTAATTCCAGTAAAAGTTGTGTTTCCTTTTTTTGCATCACAGTAACAAAAAAAATACATGGCTTTAGTATATGAAAGGGGGGACTCCTCCTGGCTTCAGCTGGCCACTATTCTTGAGTGTGAACACCTTCTAACAGCTGCATTTCCTCCTGAGTATCTTTTCCTCATCAAAAGAGAAGCAAGATTTTTGACTAAAATATGGACTTTAATCAGGAAAAGTTATAGAACAGGCCTCCAGAAAGTCTCTGTATTCTAATGGGACCATTAGATGGTTTTCTCCTCAAATTTTCCAAAGCAAAGTTATCAAAGTTTAGAATTCAAGGCCAAATTCCCTTGAGTGGAAAAATAAACGTACCAAAATAGTTACAAACAGGTCCCATGGAATAAAGGTTATATAAAAAGCCATCAGGTCAGAAATATCTCTCTTCCTTATATCCCTCCACAATACCATCTAATTAGATTGAATGCCTTTTTATTTCATCCAGTGCAGAGAATTTCTGAAATCCCAGTTTAATCAAGCCTGAGTCTTACTACTCCTCTGAGGCACCATTTTCTTTAAAGCCATAAACTTCAGCCAAGGTTGTGTTAATTTTACACTCTTTTTTCCCCCCCCTCCTTGAATTAATAATAACCAAAATTTAATAGTGTTCCAATGTGTCTCCTAGTCTTTATTAAAACACTTAATTTCTAATTTCTTTAAGAATTCTCTGTTAGGCCAAGACATAACCTCACAAGTTACTGAAAAAAGAAGACATTTAGAATAGATGAGCACTATGAGGATGTTAAAGAAGTCTTGTAGCTCCATGTTCCAATCTATTGTAACCAACCACTAGCAGATGTTAACTAATTTAAAGGAAATTGGGTGTCTTTTTTTTTTTTTTCTTGTAAGAAAAGAATAATGGATATTGTGCAGATGTGGAATGAATGAATTAATTGTTGATTTTTCATCCACCTACCATTTCTCATTTCATGCAGCTACTGTAAGCTCCTAGGTCTGCACCACTCTGAAGTCAGGAGAGTTGCACCTCCCAGTACAGATCACAGCATAAATAGCATGGGGGAGGTGAGGCATCCAGAAGGAAATTTGATATATGAAACCCCAAAGACATTGCTTCTATGGGTGTGATGGGAAAAACTATACAGAAAGAACCATCCTTGCACTGTTTTCTACACTAGTGGATAAGGTGGCCAGACAAGGAGATCCTTTGGTTCTAGTGGACCATACAATCTGTGTTTTGCCCCACTTAAATCTTGAAATCTTTGGCATGCTTGTTTCCTGAGGATAAACCCAAGAGTGATTACAAACAAAGCTGTTTAGTTTAGATACTCCTGAAGATGCTATAGCAACAAGATCCCTGATGAAGCTGAAGAAACTGCTCTGGGGATCTGTATAACTCACAGCCCATTTTCACACTCAAGGACTGCTCTGAAAGAGAAAGCTCAGCAGGTGCTCTGGAGATACCATTCCAAAGGAGACATAATTTCTTCCTTAAATTAACACTGAGGGAAAAAATATGATTCTGATCGTAGATGTGTGACACCAGAGTTGTTAGTAGGTTGAAATCTGATCTAATATAATTAATTGTAATACAAATCATGTTATAGCTATTGACATGACAGCTGCATCTGGCTGAAAGAGGGACTGGTCTGTATAAAGTTTTGTCACTGTCACAGAAAGGCTCAAATATGAGCTGATTTTGATGCATTGAAAGGACATCAATACTGAGTCCTAAAGATAGCTGTAACCTAGCAGAGGACCCTTATCAAGGCAAAACAGACCTATTGAACTGGAAAAACTCAAACTGGAAAGCATGTGCTTTTAATTACCAAGACAATAATAAACAGGAACAAGCTCTACCTCTTTAAAAGTGACCAAAATAAGAGTAGGTCTGATTTTGTATGATCCTTTTTAAAGGTGTAATACCAGACTCAGTACAAAAATAAAACAATGAATAAAAGTCTAACTCGTGTTTGGCATTATAAATTGAGAGAGTAGATGGCCCTATCGGCCACTCTGTCCATAAAAGCAGTGAAGTTACAAATTTGGTTACTAGATTTAAACGTTTAATTCTAGACAACATTGTCTTGTATCCATTTGTATGCAGGGCAGTTAAAACCAGAAGCCTCCTAAAACTACACCAATATGCAGTGAGAAGGCTTTGGAGGTGTTATATCCCCAGAACAGTAGCTAAATTAACCTCTCTAACATTGTTTTCACACTTTTTTTTTCTGCTCCTCCCTCCCCCTGACCCTCCCAGATAAAGAAATAAACTGGAAGACTTTCTCATGGTAACTATGGAGTTACTTAGACAAGCAGCCTCCCAAGCAGAAGAGCCTCTGAGGAAGGAGCCCAACAGACATTCCAAGGAAAGACACAAGGTAAATAAATATTGAATTATTCTAGTGGTTCAAATCAAGTTTGGTGAGTGTGGACAAAACATGGAAACATGTCAGACTTAAGAGAATTCTCTGAGTATCATTATCAGAAAACAAAATGAAGAATATCAAGCACACCTCGACTTCTGGGAGCATCAGCCTGTGGAAGGTGGATACCCTAATAAGAAAAGGGATATTGTGATATTCACCAACTCTGAAACTATGTAATAAGAACTTATTTTTACAAAACAGATATGGACTGTACTGTGAATCCAAGAAGCATGAATGCCTTACTTGGACCTGTCTTGTAAAATAGCAGCAATTTGTGTAATCCCAGGGAGAGAAGAATGGAGTTCAATTCTTTGATCAATTCAAGTCTTAAGAACAATCCGATCAATGTGTTTCTGCTTGGGAAGGACATCAGGACTTGCAGTCCCTCATGTTGTTTCACAGAAACCAGAAAAGGGAGGGTTGATTTGCCACAGATGAGGCTTCCCCCCACCCTTCTGAAATTTCTAATCTTATCCTTTTAATACTAAACTGTGACAGGATTTCCACCACATGTCCTAGGATTTTTTCTTTAATCTCATCAATATCACTATTAGGATGTATTTTCTACTTGTATTTCTCTTGGTTTAGGAACTTTAAAGAGATATCAATTTATTCTGGTGTTTCATTTTAACTTTTTTTTTTTTCCCACTTCAAGTGTGGTGCCAAACTGAGGCGTGCAGGATGCGAAGGAATCTGTGGCTCTCCACAAGAGACAGTAAATACAGGCAAAGAGGAGTATTGCTGGAATCAAATTCTTGCAGGTAACAATGCTACCATGAACTTGTAGGAATACAGGAGATAAAAGAGATCAAATCTGAGGCCTCAAAGCTGCTCATGGACATAAAAGTAGCAATTCACTGCTGTGAGGAGAGAGATTTTTATTAGTATTCATATAAAAACCTGAATGTTAAAATAGCAGCCTATCTGATGGTGAAACAGAGCCATTCCTGCAGACAGACAGCATGGGGAGCTTGAAAAATATCCATTCTGATGGACAAAACTCCACACGTCTCACTTTGGCTGCTTGCACCCTGTTGCTAAGTACAGTTGTGTAGATGCTGTAGGGAGGCTGGCATACAGTCCCTCATCATAGCTCATTAGGTTCCTCATAGACTTGAGAAAACTCTGCACTTCATAAAGTTGACAGACTAATGGCTAATGCACTTGCCCATCCATTCTTTATTGAATTCGTGCTGTTAACACATTGCTCCACCTCTTCCAAACCAACCAGGAGCTCGCAGCAGCAACAATGCACTGGGCTGTGGCTTACAACAGGACTGAGCTAGCAAATGAAGAAGATACAGATGCTGCAGATGCTGGAGACAATCAGCTGCCATGTAAAAGCTCAGCGAGCCTTCAGATACTGTATCTGTTCCAAGCACTTACCTAAAATTTGGGTACTTTTTGTATATAAATAATACAAGACTTAGTTCTCCGTGTTAGCCATTATCCTGCTATAATTTATCTTTCAATTATGAGAAGACAGTTTCTGCCATCCTGGGCATTTTGTGGGGGTTCCTCTTGAGTGAGGCTTTGCAAAGTATGACTAAGGGTGACTGAATCTGTCCTTAATGCAGCAAAACATTTTATTTTAATGGGATTTTTCCTTCTTGGTGAATTCTAGCAGAAGAACTGTATTTGTCACTTAACCAAAGCAGAGCATGAGTGTGTAACTTCATTCATATAACATTTCAAAATTATATAATGGACAGTGCATATATTTGGCTTTATTTCTACACACTCCAACTCATTTTTCAAGGACAATGGGAGGAGTAAGTCTTGGTTGTATTGAAGTCAATGACAATTTGTAGAGCTAGAATTTCATCTCACATGTTGCACTCTGTATAACACAGGAAAATAGCACTTTTCTTCAGAAATTCATTGAAAGACATCAGGAAAGCCCATAAAACCTTCAGTGTCATCATACATTTTTAAAATTATATGAGGCTGTTAATTTTAGAGGAAATGTTTGGGTGAGGGACTGGAGAAGTGAAAGGGCTTCGTAGTAAGAACTTTACTGTCTTGTAAAGAAGTTTTGTTGTCAATTCAAGTCTTTCAGCTAAACTATAACTTGGCTCTAACATCTAAAAATGTGAAAAAAAAAGCAAGAACTCAAAATAGCTCAATATGTATTTTTAAAACAATCTTAAATCAGGAGGGTTGCCAAGCATCCAGCATCCACCACTTCCCTCTGTGACTTTTCTGGATGGACTTTCAAGAAACCACTTGTCAATGTTGAGACTGATTGAAAAGTGCTGCACTCATTTTAGTGCTTAAATTTAAAAACAAATGCTTCTAAGTATCTAGCCTTCATATACAGTGATTAAATATAATCTCTAAGCAGATATATTTTGTTATCTTCATTTTGTAATCTTAAAAGAAAAAAAGAAATCAACTAAGATAAGAACAGTTCATGCCTTCTGTTTATGGATGGTGGAGCAGTCAGTCCAGTCAGCAATAGGAACAAGACAGTCCAACCTTGGAGTTACTGAGATGATAACCTGATATCCCTGAGCAGGTACAAGAGGCTGGCTGAGTTAAACCTGTTTCACCATAAACCAGGATGTGCCCCTAAACCAGCTACCTGTAGGTGTTGGAGGTGTCACACACAATGGCTGTTTTTGTATACTGCCTGGTACTAGCAAAATGCTAATACAACTACGCTCAGACTCAGAGGAGACTTCATGTGTTTGTCATCTCTCATGATAAATGGTAAATCAGAAAAGAAAGGAGCATTTGTTTGCATTGATTTTTCTAGTCGTCGTCCTTTGTAAAGCACAGTGGACNGTGTGTGTATTGTGGCGCTGAAAGAGAAAAGGAGTCGGAAGCAGGAAGCCTACGCGGGATCTGATGAGCCATTAAGAGTTACCAATTTAGTCACAGCACTAGTTCAGAAGGAAAGAAAAAAACCCAAGTGACTAAGAAGTGGGAACTGCTTGGGTGATAGGCAGATGTGAGAGATCTCATACAATAGTAGTCTGTAATGCTTAGCACAAAACTGAAAGCCAAAGAGAAAATGTTAGGCTGGCCCAGATCCATGGTTATGAAAGGAGGATGCTCAGCTTTTTGGAAAGAGTAGCAACAGCAGCCACTGGTGATGGCTAAAAATGACCATGGCTATGTGACTGGGGCAAGGAAATAAAATCTAAAGCTTCCTCCTGGAAACTCTTGTGTCTTTCATCTTCATGTCATACTGCAGCCTCTATCACCACTGCTGCAGAATTCAGCTACTTTGAATTCGTTTGGCTGGATTAAGAATATAAAGAAGATTCCAACATCTTTCAACTCACTCATCAAAATACTCAGCACACTGTTAAGAAGTGTCCACTTAAAGCTGGATTATTACAGCTGAGTCTAGAACTATCAAGAGTAGTGCTCACCACACTATCAACAACAGTGGGAGGCTTTCCCTCCCTTTCAAAAATTTCAACCAAGGCATGAAAAGGAATTTACTGAAGGAGAACAGGGTTTTATAGTATTTCATTTATAAAGTTATCATATCTTTGTCTAACTTGTAGGCTTTACCTCGGGTAAAACATTAATAGTAATATTTAAAAGTGTTGCTGTTTTGTACTTGGAGCAGGATGTTACTTTGATAAGGCTTATGAGCTGAAAATGACAATTATTAAAATATCAAGCAATTACACAAAATTATCAAACTTTTCTGTATTTGACCAGTTTCCATGCCAATCCATAAGATTCAACAACATCTGAGTTCCATAATATTGATTTTTTTTCTTCAAGGGAATGAGAAAGAAAAGGCCTGGGAACAGATTACTGGAGGTACAGTTTGCTGTTACACAACCAAAGAGCAATTGCAGGCTACTGAGGCACACACTCAGCCCTTTCTCATCTCACATCTGGAGGGCATGTGGCCTCAGGGTGATATTATTCACAGCCCCAAAGCTCTTGGCAAGATCTTGCTTTTGGTGGGTTAATTTCCCACCAGATCAAGGAGCTCAAGCACCTCAGTAACTGCAGTATTGTTGGAGCTGGTGTGTGAAAAAAGCCCCTATCCTATATAAATGAGAAAAAAAAAAAAGATTATTTTCAGTGGATCAGTCAGCTCTCTTCATGGTTCACCACTCAACTGCATAAATGCCAATGCCACACAAGAAAGAGAGACTGCAGCAGCCCCAGATGAGGCTGACTGAGCCTGCTGGGGAGTCCTGCCATCCATGCTCATTTTCAGNCTAAGATAAGAACAGTTCATGCCTCAAATATTCATTAAAAATTATATGCTTCCAATTTTTCTTTCAGTAATGTGGAAAACAAAAGGGATTTTAATTAAAAAGAAAGCAGCCCCCCCCATAATCNATCAGATTCAGCCTACTAAAGAATGACTACAAACTGTCTTCTGCCTGCTAACACCTTGCAGCCAGGATTAAAGTGAGCAAAATTCAACACTCAACATACAGGAAAAGCAACCCTGTTCAAATACTGTACTAGCACTATGCCTGGNCAGGACTGGAAAGCAAAAGCCTTAAGCAATTCTTTTGAGGACTTCACAATGTCTGATGATTTCCATCTATTATCTATCTTTCTGCCCGTAGAGATCACAATTAGCCAATAAACTTGCCCTTTCAATTCACTCAGAGCTTGAATCTTTTCCATCTGTGCTCTCTGAACCTTTCATTTCCGATAGGTTCAGGCTAATTCAGAGCAGCCAGGAAAGCTGACAAGCTCTAACTTTCTTTCACATCCTCAGGGCTACATGCTGACATCTTAAAAAGAATTTAGAAATAAATATAATACCACTCCTTCACACAACAAAATCATTTCTTTGAATTCCATTAAGGAAGCACACAGGTATAATTAGGAATTGGTCCATGACTCAAACAGCCATTTGCCCCCATGCTGATCTCACCATTGCACTGGAACAAAATACAGCACAGCTTTGACCTAAAAGCTGGATGCCTTCAGAATCAAGATGGACATCATTTGAAAAACCCCGTGACTGATGCAGATTAGTAAACATTCCTAAGAGTCCTTGCATCTTGATATGCAGAAACTAAGAGCAGTGGTTCTCCTGACAGATTTACAATTCCCAGATGGCATTTGTCTCCCAGTGTGTGTATTGTGGCGCTGAAAGAGAAAAGGAGTCGGAAGCAGGAAGCCTACGCGGGATCTGATGAGCCATTAAGAGTTACCAATTTAGTCACAGCACTAGTTCAGAAGGAAAGAAAAAAACCCAAGTGACTAAGAAGTGGGAACTGCTTGGGTGATAGGCAGATGTGAGAGATCTCATACAATAGTAGTCTGTAATGCTTAGCACAAAACTGAAAGCCAAAGAGAAAATGTTAGGCTGGCCCAGATCCATGGTTATGAAAGGAGGATGCTCAGCTTTTTGGAAAGAGTAGCAACAGCAGCCACTGGTGATGGCTAAAAATGACCATGGCTATGTGACTGGGGCAAGGAAATAAAATCTAAAGCTTCCTCCTGGAAACTCTTGTGTCTTTCATCTTCATGTCATACTGCAGCCTCTATCACCACTGCTGCAGAATTCAGCTACTTTGAATTCGTTTGGCTGGATTAAGAATATAAAGAAGATTCCAACATCTTTCAACTCACTCATCAAAATACTCAGCACACTGTTAAGAAGTGTCCACTTAAAGCTGGATTATTACAGCTGAGTCTAGAACTATCAAGAGTAGTGCTCACCACACTATCAACAACAGTGGGAGGCTTTCCCTCCCTTTCAAAAATTTCAACCAAGGCATGAAAAGGAATTTACTGAAGGAGAACAGGGTTTTATAGTATTTCATTTATAAAGTTATCATATCTTTGTCTAACTTGTAGGCTTTACCTCGGGTAAAACATTAATAGTAATATTTAAAAGTGTTGCTGTTTTGTACTTGGAGCAGGATGTTACTTTGATAAGGCTTATGAGCTGAAAATGACAATTATTAAAATATCAAGCAATTACACAAAATTATCAAACTTTTC
>VYZU01023970.1:0-11830 GCA_013401355.1 Ceyx cyanopectus | reverse complement strand
AACACAAAGAAACCTAACATTTCCTAATAGCAACAGATCCTAATTTGAATAGGTAAGTAAGGATAAGATAGATATAAGAGACTTAATTAAAAAAAAAAAAAAAAGGAAAAATAATTTTAGGAAATAAGCTGGTATGAGTTCAGGTTATTTAACTAATATTAGACTCTCTCCTGGCTCCAGGTTTCATGTTAGCATCTTTGTGTTCAGAACTGGATCCCAATCATTTTTATATCTGCTAAACAGCAGAAGGACTTTCAGTATTCTAGTTTCACAGCAAAGTGATGGGACAATTTTTATACAAGTTTAAACCTCAAACTATGTTGAGGCAAATACACGTGTTAAATGTTCTGTGAAGATCTGGTTGACATCTACTTCCACTTGTTGAGTTTGGTGAAAGTCCCTGGCATTGGAATTGCATGCAGTTCTTACAGGACCATGTCCTGATTATCCAGAAACAAAGCACATAAGCAAACATGGAAGGTTTTTGAGACCAGTCTACAAATCCCTGTGCAAACCGGTTTGACCCTGCTGCAAGTCAGAATTTGGACTAATTCCTATTTTAATACAAATTATCCTATGATCATGTAATTATTATTCATATCAGTTTACAGTAGATTGCTTTGCTCGTGTTCTATGACTTCAAAGCCTACAATGATCTGTTCCCTGCAGTCCTGTTGTGTCATGCATAAATCAATAAATTGTTTGAAATCTGATTTGGTTTAATTGCATGAAATGAATAGTTTGCCACAGACTAACTTGAAAGTGCTTAATAAAGCAGTTAATTTTCTAGTATCACTCACATTCTGATCACTTGGTCAATATCCTTATCATAAAGCATGGCAGCCTTGTTAGGGCTCTGCCAAGTTGCCCTCTCTAACATGAGCTGAGCTGCATGCAGTGACTAACTGGAGCATCATCCATTTGCTGCTAAGGTGATTTAAAAAAAAAAAACAAAGACAAGGAAAATCTTGATATATTTTGAATGCTGGAATTGACACTTTGCAGAAAGTTAGGGGTTAGGTACTAGATCAGATATCTTTCTGCAGCTTTAAATGCCTGTTGCCATCTGATCTATGGACTGGTTGTCTCCAAAATATTTGCTGCCTGCCTCTTCCTAAATCCATAATATTTTATATATTCCTTTAGGACACGAGTTCTACTTTAGTTTTGTTAACCTAAGAAAATAAAGGCTCTTGTAGATGATATTTCATGTTGACTTGTCCCATTTTGTTTTGAAAGAGAATAAACAAACAGAGCAAGAATCACCATCTGCTGAGTACAGGAATGGAAACAACCCTGAATTAGTATTTTCCTGAATAAAACATGCAACTCCCAAAGGTAACATGAAAGAGGGAAATGCTTACTCACTTAATTAGCAAGGTCTATTTAGTCTCATACTTCCATCAGTATCCCAAAACAAGACTGTGATATTACACTTGGGTGAGAATGCTGTTTTAAGGCAACTATCTTGATAGGGCTTACATATATATTTGACATATTTTACATAAATGGGAATCTCTCATTCTAGAAATAGAGTACATATGAGCAACTACAAATTATAAATGTGAAAGTTTTCACCATATTTTCCAAACTTGAAGTAACTTCAATGGCTTGTATTAGTCTTATAATTTCAAACTGTTTTAATGTGATATCTAAGGATGAGAAGCAACCTATAGAGATTTATTACATTCATTCTAAACTAACCTTTCAGAGATTTATATTGACACATCCATTACTCATAATTGCAGGATAACATTGAATTAAATATGAATAACTCAAATAAACCTATTAAAATTTACTACCTGAGGTGGTTAATACTCTCAAGTTGTCTTCCATTCAGCTTTTATTTTTTGATACAATATCAAGACAGGGTTGTGCTGTGCTACCTTCAATGATTCATCTGTGAAGACTAAATCATGGACTCAGCACTAAATATCTGCTCAGGTACTGTATCTCAAAGATATGTAGATAGATCACTGTCCTTATTTAAGGCTCAGGGAAAGCCCACATGAAACAGCCTCACTCAAGATTGGAAGTTAACACTTTTAATTAATAACAGGAGAAAAAGAGAAGAAAGAATATGAAGGGAAGAATGATATAAAATTGTATACAAAACCCACCCTTGGGTGGCCATGGATTTTAGGGGACACATGAAGTCAGGTCTAGCCCAGAAAAACCCCTGCCCCCACCAACTTCTTGTCTCCTTTTAAACAAAGTGTAGCAGGGAATATCAGCTACCCTCTGACTCCTTAGGGTCCTAGGGTCCACCTGTCCCCTCCACTCTGTCCACCCTTAAGTCACAACACCCCAGGAAGAAACACCACAGTTACCAAGGCAGATGCAAATTCTCATTGACTTCTTTACCAAAAAAGGTCCACATCAATGAAAGACATAACTGGCATTTAGAAACTACCTGCTCATTAGTGTCCAGGTCATGGAAAATTATAAACAGAAGTGGCTTTAATTAAAATGTAATATTTCATGTAAAAAATAAGCCTTGAGCTGTGTGTGACATGCAGTAAATTTATAGCTGCACATGTTTTTCTGTTGAGGAGCTATATCAATAAAGCTATCCTTACTGATATATCTATATCTGTTTCTTTTAGTACCAAATATTTTAGTCTGAAGGGAAAAACAAGCAAACAAATGAAACCACAAAAAAGAAAAAAAACCAAACAAACAAACAAAAAAAAACAACCAACATATTATTCCCCCCCTTCTTAAACTTTAGAAAATACATGAAAATTTGTACAGAAATCATAGAGTTAAAAATTATTATGCAGCAGTTACAGTAGTAGGTAGAAGTCAGCAGTCCACTGATGCAACTCCAGTAGTGATTGTCACTAAAAATTTACTAATTGCACACTGTTATATTACTTTGAACACAACTACTTTCCACCAGTTCAGCCTATAGACCTATTTCTGTTAAAGTGCATAGTTAAAACTCACTTAACTTCCCACAGTACATTTCCAAACCTATCTCATCATCCTCTAACAAAGGCCACAGCATGCCCAACAGCAACAAGTAACAAATCCTTAATCTAATGAAGAAAATCCTCAGAACAAACCAAAATAACCACAGCCTGTCCACTGAGAAAGCAGGTTAATTCCTATCACCACAGGCCAGAGAAAACAACACTCTCATTAACTGCTCTGGAAGTTAGAGTCTAGTTTACTGACCTGCTGCCCAACTCACATGTCCTTTGCTTAGCCACCTTAAGTTTGTCTCCACAGAAAATAGAAATATATCCCACATAGACAAAGGCCTTATTAAAATATTTTTCATAACCAACAATCCAATCATTCACATTCTACTAGAAGAAACTCAAGAAGGCATGCAATATATTTATCCCAATATAAATATAATTACCAGTTCTATAATCTCTTGGGACAGTGCATTAAAGACCAACTTCAAATGTACACAAGAAGGCAATATTTTTCTCAGGCAGCTAGGCAGCAATTTTAGTTGTGAAACATAGCAAGAATTAAGCCATCTTCAAAATCCTCTTTTCAGATAATGTATGATTCATACCTGAATTTCAGAGACCTTATGGCTGTTCTAGTTGGCTTAGGGTGTTCCAGGTTGATATTCAAGAGGCTTCCCAGTATTTCCCACTATTTCCCAACAAGCTCTTCTTCCTTATCTGCCTTCAAGATGTTTGTCTCTGCTAAAAGGAAAACAAAGATGTTATTTTTTCCCCACTACAACTCAAGTAACACTAATATTTGATATACATTACTATAGTACTAGATGAGTTCACATATCAGCACATCACTCTATTTTAAAATTACTTGGAGTCTTTCTCCCTTGCACTGTAAAAAATGTGTTTATTAGAAATGCCACGGGCATGTATTTCATATGAAAATCAGATCAGTTATTTAGTCTGTTCCCCACTTACATCAGAAAAGCATAAAAATACTCTGCCACTGAGAGATACTGTACAGAAAACCACATTAAAGCAACCAAGGAAGTAGCAGAACTAGGTAAAAAGTTTCAAAAATTAATTCTGAATCTTGAAAACTAGGCTAATAATTTTGGGTTCGGCTTTTTTGGGGGGTAGGAAGATTTTTTTTTTTTACCTTTTCAAGCTTTTCTGCCTTCTGCTGCTTAACCTAAAGAAAGAACAAATCTTTCTTTCCCAGACTGGCTTCAGCAGCAGACAGGAAACAGACTTAGGAGCTGGATTTTAGAACTGAATTCACATATTAGGATCAAAAGCAGAAGGAACCCAGACCACCATAACTGCATAAAAAAAACAAACCAAACTCAATGCTCATGATCCCTCAGCTTTATCATGATTATATGGGATGGAATCCCTTGCACCTGTCCTGGCCCCTCCTCCCCACAGGTGTGGCCTTTTACTTACTACCCTCCCAAGATCCAACAGTGACCTTGGGTTGCACAGGAGCAGTTGAATTGTGATAATAAATGTAAATTTCAAAGCTGGGTAGAACACACCATGAAGCACAGACTTTTTCAGTGCTGTAGACAGCTGCTATGGGAAGAGTGCCTCCAAAAAAAGGCAGCTCCAAGCCTTTCTTCCCCTCAATTTCAGACTTTCTAAATGCTTTTTCCTGAAAGGTGTAGCTGATATTTTATTGCAAAATACTTAGTTTATAAGAATAGTGAAGAAATTAGCTGACTTACTCATTACAGCTTCTGGTACAAGTGTTCCTGGAAGTTTTTCAAATGGGTACTGATATTTGTAAGCAAGTAGCTGATGTTTGCAAGCTAAGTCCTGTAACAGTAAATGATAAGCAAACCATTCTGCCTTACATGGTTATCCTAAAGGGCTAGGTTTCTCCTCATCTTTTAGCAGAAGAATCCCAGAGCAACGAGGCCTTGAGGACAACTAATCAATTGTATATTGCCCACTTGGCAGGAGAATTTAATGCTTGTATATCCTTAGCTGCACTACCTTCATTATAATATTAAAAGTCACACCCATAGGTCAAAATACCCCAGCCCAGGGCAGATAGAGCCCTTAAAGCATGTGCAATAGTGGAAGTATGGAGTCAACAGTGTAATAATTGTATGTCAGCTACCAACCAACCACTGTAAAGAGGGTGGATTCAATAAATTGCTCATTTTGTGTATAAATATAGCACAGAGAAGCCTGCATGGTGTGCATGTTAGCAGGGACTACCCCCTCATGCATCCAGCACTGCAATAAAGAATGTCTGCCTTCTGAAGCCTTAAGTCAAGTTTTAGATGGCTCTTTCTGTGGACTGGAATTTTTTGCTATCATTTTGGTGACCCAGATGTTCCTGAAATTTGATGAATCCATGAGATTGCAAGATTAATTGTTTATTAATTGGTATTTGACTAAAGGGTGTGAGAGTCTAAAAATGATATTCGGAAAAACTCTCCATTAGGATGTCTTTTAAGACATTGGATGAAATTAGGTGGATCCCCAGGTGGGAATGTGACAAAAAATAATCTAATTAAATATTGTAATCAGTGATGGCTGTTGTACAAATTGGATGATGGGGAGAAATGGCCTAGAAATGGCACTCTAAATTATAATACCGTGTTAGAACTAATGTTGTTTCTGACTGAGGGAAGAAAAATGTGATGAAGTATTATATGCTGAAATATTCTTTACTTTGTCACCCAGAATGGCAAAAAGAATGTAGTATAAATCTGGCCCCCAGTGACCCTTTTGTTCTGGCTTTGGAGAAAGATGAGAAAAAAAGTAGTTTAGGGCAAAGATTAATGGTTACTCCCCAGCAGAGGCTGAGAGATTGCCTGGATGGTGCTAATAATGTGGCCAGGGCAAGAGAAGGTGGTCACAGGCAAGCAGATGAGACTGGTGATGCAGGAGGATCAAGGCAAGGTAGTTGTGAACAAGGAGGGACAGCCAGTAAGGCAGAAGGATTTAATCTGATTGCAGAAAGAAACCATAAGTGTATCCCAGCAGAACCTCTGGTTGAAACAAAGCTGGGAACTGAGAAAACTGAATTTTTGATTGCTACTCAAGATATTTAATCTGTTTTAAACACTTTGGAGGGAGAGCTGAGCACTGAAAATATACACCAAATTCCCCAAAATCATTGGCAGGGACAGATCTGCTTGAAAAAAGTAGAAGCAGAAGTTAAATTTAAGTATGGGAAAGTAGGAATTTTAATATTGGAAAACAGATATGCTGAGGCAATATCCTTGTTGTTACAGGATATGTAAGTCCTGAAAATAAAAAGATAGCCCCAGAGGTGGAAGATGCTGTGATTCCTGTTGTGTGGGCTGCAGAAGTTCCAGGGAAGTCCAAAAGAGAAGAACCAGTAAGAATCAACCCTAAACCAGGATCCTCCCTGGTAAGAATTAAACAGTATCCCCTGAAACTCAAGGCTAGGAATGGGTTGGTGCCCACAATTGAGTACATTTTAACATACAAGTTATTAGCAGAATGTGAATCAGAATAAAACACCCCCACCTTACCTGTCAAAAAGGTTAATGGTAGGGTTTACCAGTTGGTTCAGGACCTGGGGACAATAAATCAGATAACCCAGGACATTCATCCTGTAGTGGCAGATCCAAGCACATTGTTAACGACCCTTACAGGAGAGCCAGGGTGGTTCACAGACCCAGACTTGAAAGATGCCTTTTTTTTTTTTTTTGCATTACCCTGGATATTGAAACCCAGGAGCATTTTCTTTTGAGTGGGAAAATCCCGATACAGGGAGGAAGACACAATATACCTGGGTGGTTTTGCCTCAAGGCTTTAAGAATAGGCTTTGGGAATCGGGTAGCAAAAGAATTGGAAATTTGGAGGCAAGAAAATAACCAAGGGACTGTATTGAAGTACGTGGATGTGTTTTGCTTGCCGCAGAGACTAGAGAGCAATGTCTCTCCCTGACTATAAGCCTCCTGAATTTCCTGGGAATTAGTGGATGTCGAGTATCAAAGGAAACGGCTCGAATCGCCCAGTGAGTGGTTACGTACCTAGGATTCGAAATTCGGAGCCGCCAGAGCCAGCTGGGATCTGAGCGAAAAGAAGCCATCTGCTGCCTCCTAGAGTGCAAAGCATGAAGATCTTGACTGGACTGGTAACAGCAGAACCGCATTTAAGCAACTAAAACGAGTCTTGCTGAGAGCAAATTGGGTGGGAGTGTCAATCTGCTTGAGGGTAAGAAGGCTCTGCAGAGGGATCTGGACAAGATTGGGCTGAGGCCAGTTGTGTGAGGTTCAACAAGACCAAGTGCCAGGTCCTGCATTTCAGTCACAACAACCCCAGGCAATGCTACAGGCTTGGGGATGAGTGGCTGGAAAGCTGCCTGACAGAAAGCAGTCTGACCTGGGGGTGCTGGTGGACACCTGGCTGAACATGAGCCAGCAGTGTGCTCAGGTGGCCAAGAAGGACAAAGGCATCCTGGCCTGTACCAGAAATGGTGTGACCAGCAGCAGAAGTTAACAAAGGTACTGGACTTTTCACTCTTTAGTCAAAGCTCTGATACTTCTTAACTGTTTTTATTTTTACTGTACAAGTTTTATCAAGAGAGAAGCTGCAGGTATGAGATGAAGAACAATATGCACAGCTGGAGCAGATGTTTAGAGACATCATGACAATTGTAGCTGACAAATGTGTGAATCCTGACACAAAGAGGCCAGGCACAGTAATCCCCACGGGAAGAGCCATGAAGGATATTCACCACTCAGCCAAACCACACAAAAGCAAGAGGCAGCAGGTCAGTTTTCTCACAAAATCAGCTTCTGCTCAGAGGTGTTGTCTTCAAGTGTAATTTCTCCTCTTACAGCTGGCAGAGGATCAGCAAAGCTCCATGGTCTAAAGCCCACAGGGTGGTTACCCAGAAGGGCAGCAGCTGAAAGCTGGATACAAGCAGCTTCTGAAACTCAGGCAGTTTGTTTTGTAACAGTTAGGGAAGGGGGAGAGGAAGAAACTAATTAAAGCAGCAGCAGCAATAAGCCTGGTACAGAATAAAAGTTGTATCATTTATTTTAATCGAGGTAGTAAATCAGTCTTTGCATCTGAGCCACATGTGTTTCTGTAGGTGTGCAGTGTAAGTGCTATTTAACACGACTTCAGACAGGTTTTTAAAGTATTTTGAAGTGATGACAAACTGTGAGAACTCTGCCTTTCCTTGCTACTCTACCAAAATAGCCTAACAACAAATTCCCTGCAGCAGAGCAGCAATGATCAGCGCTGAGAACTGGGTCTAGAGCTGATGCAGAGGATTTGGGATTTTGATGTGTGGTGGTTTTTGAGCAGGTGTGTAAATGCTCTTCTTACTGTCTTTACAGGTGCTGGAAATGATCCAACTGTTAAAGGAGATGATGCAAAGTTGAATGTACTCATGTGAGGCTGTGATTTATTCCTCCTGTAAAGGAGGGGAAGAATCTGTAAGAGAGGCTCAAACCACTGATTAAAGTTATTGAGAGCGAGGACGTCATGAACAGTTGGAAAGTGTAAGCAAGAAAGAAATCCTTGGGTTCCATACTTGCTTTGACTACACCTGCACATTTTACTAGAAGGTGAATTAATATATGGAAATGTTTAATTAAAGTGCAAGTTTACCAGAGCTTCTAAATCAATGGTGTAGTCTGTAAGCTTTTATTCACACAGTCCTAGTGCTGTGAGCTTGAAAATAACCTTTATTCTACAGAGATTGCTGCTTCAAGCTGTGAGGAACAGCACAGTGTAGTTTCTCATAGAAGGGGATAGATGAAGGCTGTCACCAGACCCTCAGGACTGGGTTTTATCATTCATGGGGAAGTCCCCATCTGGGACCCACAGCAAGGGGAGACAAGGCAGCAGGCAGTGGATGGGGCTGACATCTCCACATAAAGCAGCTTTTCTCCATAGCAGAGGTGTCTCAGCCCTCAGACTATTTTGGTGGCCTCCTCTGGTCATGTTAAATAGCACACTGCACACCCACAGGAACCCATGTGGCTCAGGTACAAAGCTCTCAAACTACTTTCCCAGGTCCGTATGTGTCTTGTGCTGGGGACTCCAGAGCTGGACACAGAGCTCCTGTCCCATTTGTTACCCACTAGCATCTCCCAGTCCTTCTCCACAGGGTTCCTGCAATCCATCCATCCATCCATGTGAAGGAGGCAGATGGTGCTCTGCTCAGCCTGGCCATGTCCCAGGGAACCAGAAGCATCTGAGGGAGCAGCTGAAAGCAGAGCCCCTTCCTGGGCTTCTTTTCCTGTGAGACCCTGGGGCAGGGTCCCTTCCATTGGGGACAAATCCTGCCCAAGCTTCCACTGCCTTCGCAGGCAGCTCTGCCACACGGGGAGCTGAGGAAGGAGCTGGAGGAGCCGATCTGCGCCTGCAGGCAGCGCTGCCCGCCCACGGCACCACGACCAGCTCAGCTCGGCCGAGGAGACAAACCCAAGGGCTCTTCTCCAGGTCCCTGTCCCCTCCCTGCCCCCCGGGTGCTGAAGGAGACCCCGTCCCATGTAGGACAGAGGGGTCGCATTTATCTTGATGCCCCTCTGCCTGTGGCTGCGCTGGCAGCTGGGTTTGGAGACAGCGTTGTTCAGTGCCACCACCTTCGGGTGCTGTCCTTCCCTGGAGTCACCCTGCTGAGTGGGAGCTGTGGCCCCGAGCTGGTGGGGCCAGGGACCCTACTGCTGGGAAGGTGCTGGGGATAGACAGGAGCTCTGTGCTGGCTGCACAGCACGTGGAGGGATGAAGCTCGAAGCAGCTGTGAGATGTCTGCCATGCTGAGAAGGGGCAGTGCTGGCATGGCCAGGGATGGTGCGGCACGGGACAGAGCCTGGGCAGGGTGTTGCGATGCCTGGCCCTGCTCCAGGGGCAGAGGAGCACGTCAGGGACACCTGGGACATTGATGAGCAGCAGCAGCTTCCAAGTGCTTTGTCTCGCCTGCAGGAGGAGAACACAGCGGGGCATGGGGATGGAGCCCGGGCAGGGCGTGGGTACCGGGGCAGGGGGAGGGAGTCCGGGCAGGGCGTGGGTACCGGGGCAGGGGGTGGGAGCAGCGGCGGGAGACCGGAGGCGGGGCGGGGGGACAGAGCTGGGGCGGTGGGACGGGCCGAGCACAGCAGCAGGGCTGGGCTGGGCCATCGGATCCTCAGCCCCTGGAGACGGGGCAGCGGGGATGAGGCTGATCTGCCCCTGGGGACGGAGCTGCTGCCCCGCTCCCGAGGGGCAGGATCACAGGAGTTCCTCTCGGGCTGCGAGCAGAACAGACGAGACACAAACAGCAACTCTGGCTCTGGAGACCAACGCTCCGCTTTATTGCAGGCACGGCTGGACAGCGAGCGGCAAAACGCCCTCGGGCTGTCCCAGCCGGCCACGGTTCGTGCAGGGCATCAGAGCCCGGGGCCCTAATGTGTGGAGGTTCCTGAAAGTTCCCCTGGCAACCTGGCACAGGGCAAAGAAGCGAGGGATGGAGGGCAGAGCTGGACCCTTCTCCTGCAGGAGCAGGGAATGGACAGAAGGCCAGAAATGGCCCCGAGGGGCCGGTCTTGGCTAGAGGCCGTGCTCAGTGCTGCAGAGGAAGGCAAAAAACCCCGGAGACCTGTGCCAATGTGCCCCGGGGAAAAAAATTCCTTCCTGACCCCAGAACTGGCGATCGGCTATTCCCTGAGCATGTGAGCGACACCTGCCAGTCAGACCTTGACACTGCCCTGATTCCAGGGGACATCAGCATTACCAGAAGCCTTCCATCTTTCCCTAAAGGCATTTCAGGGACTTCCACACAGTGACACTTGAGGTAGCTTTCTCTGCTTTAGACAACTAGCATCCTAGGTAGCAGCCCCAGACTCCTCCAGAGATACTACCCAAGATTAATTCTTCCTCTTGGAATAAAGCCACTCTCTGGGGACTCGCCTGAGACTCCTCCCAGGTGTCTCCCAAAATCGTTTCCCTCTAAATTACAAACTTCAGACCCCAGGTAGCAGCCCAGACTCCTCCAGGGTACAAACCGATGGTGATTGTTCCTTTTTGGAGGAAACTCCTCTGAGACTCCTCATGGAAAATCCTTGTGTCCATTGACCAAGCTGCTAGGCACCTGAGACCTCAGGTAACTGTTACAGTCTCCTCCAATGAAGAGACCCAAGACGATTTTTCCCTTTTGGTGAAAACTTTATCTGAAATCCATCCAAGTATTGCGGCAGGTATCT
This sequence comes from Ceyx cyanopectus, assembly GCA_013401355.1. Lineage (NCBI taxonomy): Eukaryota > Metazoa > Chordata > Aves > Coraciiformes > Alcedinidae > Ceyx > Ceyx cyanopectus. Next base: position 723 of record VYZU01023970.1, on the reverse strand, counting down.
CCTAGCGTCTGGTGAATTTCCTTCCAGGCATGTCAAATACTGGGTGGAAGCCCCAGACTCCTCCAGGAAACCCACCCAATATGGTTTATCCTCTTTGGAGGAAACTCCTCAGAAATCCATCCAGAACTTCTCAAGGAAACTCCTCATGTCCACTGACTGCGCTTCTAGGTAGCTGAAATCTGAGGCAGCAGCCACAGACTCCTCCAAGGAAGCTACCTGGGATGATTTTTCACTTCTGGAGGAAACTCAAAATCCATTTCAGAATCCTCAAAGAAACTCCTGGTGTCCATTGACTCCCCTTATAGGTACCTGAGACCCCGAGTAGCAGCCCCAGACTCCTCCAGAGATACTACCCAAGATTAATTTTTCCTTTTGGAAAAAAAATTCTAAAAATTGAAAAAAAACCCACTCTCTGGGGACTCACCCGAGAAGCCTCCCAGGTGTCTCCCTAAATCATTTTCCTCTGATTTAAAAACTTCAGAACCCAAGTAACAGCCCAGACTCCTCCAGGGTCCATACCGATGGTGATTGTTCCTTTTTGGAGGAAACTCTCTCCTCTGAGACTCCTCATGGAAAATTCTTGTGTCCACTGACCAACCTTCTCCGCACCTGAGACCTCAGGTAACTGTTGCAGACTCCTCCAATGAAGAGATCCGAGATGATTTTTCCCTTTTGGAAAAAACTTTCTCCTCTGAAATCTATCCAAGTATTGTGGCAGGTATC